>JAGFPH010003929.1:20300-32530 GCA_018207615.1 Philaenus spumarius | reverse complement strand
ACATCTGATAACGTTCGTATAGCGGCTCAAAACTGTTGGAAAAGTCTCCATGTAGAATCGTTTTCAGAATTGCCGTAACTTACTGGATTCCACGTTCACCGTGCAGTACACAGCGCCCATAAGCCATGTTATCCTTACAACAGACTCAGCCAACTAAAAAACATCAACTCCCACGCTACGCTCGGTCAGTTGACGCAACCCGCATGACAATAAACGTGATGTTCGCTGTAATGGTAGTAGCACGCCTATTCTCCCGTAAGACCTGTACTGCACGGTGAACGTGGAATCGAGTGTAGTTCTGAATCTCTTCTACATCCACAAACCGTATCCTTATTTTTTACGTCCTGATTTGTTGACATTTAGACTGACATTTTTAATATTGGTATAGATTATATGAGTCTTTTTTTGGGGATGTTTTGTTTATTTTAATAAAAATATAATACAATACTGGTACAGAATACAACTCAATGTTTACAACTCAACAACAAAATCAACGTGTAAAATACCTATAAAATATTTCACGTATTGGTAGCGATGCGTAATTTTTACGTGAGAGTAATTTTATAACTAATAGAATAACACACCTAATACACAAAACGTCAATTCACAAAACCTGCTCTTAGACAACTAACAAATAGAGGCACTACTAGAATTAGAGGGGTGGAGGGGATAGATAAAAATGGCTGACTAGTATGGAGCAAATTACATTATCCTACACGTCATATTTACTTACGCTACCGTTCCTTAAGACGTGGGAAATAAGCAAGCGACAGATCTGGAGAGTACGGTGGGTGTTGCAAAACTGTCACGCCACGCTGAGTAAAATGCTGGCTTGCTAAGGTGCATTGTCGTGCAGTAACATGCAATTTCCTGTCTAGAACATTTGTAGCCTAACACGACGGATGCGCTGCGCAATCGTTTGAGAACCTCCAAGTAGAATGCGGCATTCACCGTTTGGCCAGCAGGAACGAATTCTTTATGGATGATTCCTTCTTTGTAAAAAAATGTGGTCAACATGGTCTTCATTTTAGATTTTTAGACTTGACTTTTTGTTTGTGGCGGGGAAGAAGGTGACCGCCATTCCATTGATAGTCTTTTCGTTTCGGGGTCGTACTGGTAACACCAAGTCTCGTCTCCTGTGACAGTGGATCACAGAAAAGTCGGAAAGTCACACGTATCGATGAAATCGCCACTGACCTCAAAACGTCTTGCTGTTTGATCATCCGTTAGGAAGTGCGGCACAAATCGTGAACAAATTTGCGTTTGCCCAGTTCTTCATGGACGATGGCAACGACTTTGTCTTTGCTAATACTCACTTCTTCTGCTATTAATCGCAGAGTCAATCGCCGATCTTTTGTTAGCATCGCTCGCACACGTTCTTTGTTTTCCGGCGCCAAGCTTGTGGATGGTCGGTCCCGAACGCGGTTCGTCCTCTACCGATTCTTTGCCAGCACAAAAGCATGCAAACCAATCGTACACACATTTCCTACTCACAGCATCCTGTCCGTACACTTTAACCAACATCTCATGGGTTTCTGCCACCGTTTTACCCAATTTGAAGCAGAATTTAATGTTGTGCCGTTGCTCCATGCTTTTCGACGCACACTACTCGCAACACTATGTTTGCAATGACTGTAAAAGTACCGCAGTAGAAGCTTCGCGTAATTCCCGACAGATGGCAGTTCCAGACATGTTCATTCCTGCGTACGCATGTATGCGCGCTGTTTCAAGTGTTGAATACCGATAAATGAGACCATTCACTGAACTTTTTAGACAGACCTCTTATTTTCTTCAGCTGGCTGCAACACAAGCAATATATTTTCTTCAAAACTGGGCCTAAAACAGCTGATTTATTCCTTTCAGCTTTTTACGCCCAATGGCCGCCTTAATCGATTGTTGACAACTAGGATAACAAACGCTTTCACTTCCTCTCGTAACCTCAATGTAAGCTGGTTAGAGGGAACGAAGTGTGCTGTTTTAGATCATTTTGAAATGAATATCGACTCGGAATTTGAATCGGACATTCCAGATACACCACCAGGTATAAATACCAGGTATACTTATGCCATTCTCTTTCTTTCAAAATAAATATTTTATAAAATACTCACTGACTTTCATGTTTAAACTTATGTTAAGCCATTCTCTTTCTGTTTACAAGGACTATTATTAATAGGTTATCTATAATGAAATAAACGGTACCAGATAACTGCCACATACTTTCTCCCAGTTGAAACTTCATACCTCCTTCCCAAGAGAATACTAGGTAGTTATTTAGAATTGCAAAAGTAGGAAAATGTTACCATGGAAAATATTAGATGCATGTAACACACATCCATATTATATTATTATTATTATTTTTAAACTATTAGATCGATTTCGAACAAATTTGCACCAAACATGTTAATTAGGCCTGTATAGAATCACGAACAAAGGTTTTGAAAATTTTTGAAAAACAACCCTCTTTTTGGCCAAAAAACCCCAAAAATCAGTTATTATTATTATTACCTAAACGAAAATTTTTAGAAAGATGCGGTTTTTTTCATATTGTAGGGTACATTAAGGGCTACAAATAAGCCAAATTTGATCAAAATCGTTTGAGCCGTTTTTAATAAATTTAGATTTTTCTCGTTTTTTGGCCACTTTTGGGAGGGGGGTAAACCCCCTAAAAATCAAATATTTAAAAAATGAAAAGAAACGCCTGGAGATATTTCAGAACTACACCTACATACCAAATTTCATCAAAATCGGACCGTTGGTATGGTCTCCAGCTTTGTACACATCCTTACAGACACACAGACACACGGACAGACATCACCAAATGTTTTGGTTCAGGGAGCACAAAAACAAATAATTCCACTAAAAATATTTTTGGGTTCAGGGAGCGCCAACACAGATAATTCCACTAAAAATTGTTTTGGGGTTCAGGGAGCACCAAAACAGATAATTCCACTAAAAATTCAAATTCGAAAATTTGGACGAAAACAATATTTTCTCCAAATACTACGTACCGTATAGGGTGGAGAAAGTAAAAATGTATACATTCAAACAAAATTTCTATATAGAGAAACTTTGTCAAAATGTTCTTTTTTTTTTAGTTATAATAATTAATTAGTAAAACGAACAACTTTTTATTTTTATTTCTTTTAGCCATATTCTCTAAACACTCTTTAACCTAATATTATTTCGTACACAGTGTTTACACATCGAGAAAATTCAAGTTCATTCTCGACTATTTATGGCTTACATAATTATATTCCTGGAACTACAAGGTATTTATAGTTAAGATTTAATAGGGTATTCATTAAAATCTTTTAAATACCTTAGCAAAGCCCTGATAAGCAGATTGTAATTATGTAATTTTGTAAATTTTATTACGTATTGGTACTCGTAATTACGAAACTGTTTGATTTGTGGGATGGTCGGGAATGCGATAGTTACCTATTTTCTACACAAACTTTTGTAGAGCTATTGAAATTTAGCGTGGCAACGAGAAGCGCCACAACGGGCGTGGAAGCGCCACTAATTGGCTTCGTGTGAAGGGAGAACTAACCATTGAGAAGCGCCATTACGTGGCTTCGTGTGACAGTGTCCTTATCTTCCAACTGACTTCGGTTCTGGGTAATCTTATAACGTTATTATTGTATTGGTGTGCAAGGCGATTGTTCTTAAAGGTGGAAAAGATTACATTGGGAAGAATGCTACCGTATTCTATTGACACAACGATTGACTTAGTGTGTTTTGAGATTGGCTTGTCATTTTGTAGACGTTTAGTATCCGATTTTTTTTTTTGTGGCGATATTTTTGATTATGTCTAATTATTGTCTAACTCTTCATGGTAATCACGTGTTTCTAGAAATATAGTGATTGGTAATCACGTGGTTCTATGAATCATGCTTTTTTTGTTTTATTTAGATGGTGGATGGTGGGAATCAGAATGAATGGTGATATCGGTTGTGGTTGGTTTCCTTTAAATATTGAATTTCAATGTATCATGTTGTTTTGTTATGTTCAGAAAATATACGTTGTTGTTACTTTAGTTTCAAGTGGGAATCGTAGGTCTATATTTGTATCCATTGAGTTTAAGTAATTTTTTAAGTTTTCGAATTATCTTGAGTTGAAAAATTATAAAGGTGTCGTCAACGTAATAAAATCATCAAAATTAAAATTAATTAAAATGCATAGTTTATATAACTGGTTGTCTATCGTTATTTACTTCCATTCCTTCCGTGACTTTAGTGCCTAAATATTTTAAATTATATAATACACATATCATTTACATATATTCCCCATGCGAATGTATTCAGGGAATATTAATATTAATAATAATAAAACCAGACCAGATCGCCATAATAAATAATTTGAGGTAGCAAAGCTAAATCAATACAACAAGGTATTTAATGTATATCTTTCTTATATGAATTACAATATAATTTACTTAAAACAGAGCCAACAGAACAAGATTATATTGCACAATGTATATTGCCATCCAGGGCACGTATTGGCTTGATATGCAATAACAACCAAACTGGAGGTGCTAGGCAATACATGTTCCGTTGCCACATGTAAGGTATCAAATTGTGCGGGTATTATTTCGAAAATAAAACCTTTAGTATTATATATTTTAGAATTTGTGCTAGTCATTCACACACAACGACCTATTGCACAGTAAAATATATGTATAAGAACTTCTAATAAATTATAATAAGTAGAAAATAAATAATAAACACCATAAAAAGATAAACAGTATTGTAACGAATTATAATAGAAACATACATTTTCAAATCAGAAGCATTTTCAAAAATAGGAATTTAATCTGAGGTACAGAACCACCAACAACTCAATTGACAATTACGTTAACCATTGCCCGTTCAGGAGTTATGAGTATTTTTGGCGCTCAAAGGGCATAGCTGAAAAATGTTTAGCACCAATTCTAAAATGCACCGTAGAACTCGGATCTGACATCGGTATTTTTTTAACTGTGTGTAATATTGAGATTCCATATTTAATTAATCACATCTTCATGCAAAGCCCATCTTCATGCAAAGCCTATCTTACTGCAAATCCCATCTTCCTGCAAAGCCCATCTTGCTGCAAAGCCTATATTCCTGAAAAGCACATATTCCTGCAAAGCCTATATTCCTGAAAAGCCCATCTTCCTGTTAAGCATATCTCCCTGCAAAGCCCATCTTCCTGCAAAACACATAATCCTGCAAAGCCCATCTTCCTGCTAAGCCTATATTTCAGAAAACCCCATATTCCTGTAAAGCCCATCTTCCTACAAATTCCATCTTAATGCAAAGCACATCTTCCTGCAAAGCCCATCTTAATGCAAAGCACATCTTCCTGCAAAGCCCATCTTCCTGCAAAGCCTATATTCCAGAAAACTCCATCTTCCTGTAAAGCCCATCTTCCTGCAAAGCCCATCTTAATGCAAAGCCTATATTCCAGAAAACCCCATCTTCCTGCAAAGCCCTTTTTAATGCAAAGCACATAATCCTGCAAAGCCCTTCTTCCTGCAAAGCCTATATTCTAGAAAACCCCATCTTCCTGTAAAGCCTATCTCCCTGCAAACCACATCTTCCTGTAAAGCCTATCTCCCTGTAAAGCCTATCTCCCTGCAAAGCCCATCTTCCTGCAAAGCCCATCTTCCTGTAAATCCAATCTTCCAGCAAAGCCCATCTTTCTGCAATGACCATCTTCCAGCTAGTTGCATATAATTGTAAATGGGTTTACAAAACTATATTTAATATTTGTTTCGTGCCTGTTTTCTTTTTCGTCCTTTACTTCATGACAAAGTGACCTGTCATAGGTTGTATAGAAAACATATCTTAGCAGAATGTACTTTGCAATCTTAAAAATGATAATGTATTATACTGCAGGAATTTGATAACATTACTTATAAACTTACTCAAAGCAAATATCGTTCCTGGACCAAAATGCTTCGGGATTTGAAATAATATTTTTCATTTCTTAATAGTAACCTAAAACATAATAATGTTATCATATTTTGGTCATACCACTTCTAATCAAAACTACATTTCAGTTTTGTTTTGGAAGCGATAAATCAGGTATTGTATTACCTAATTGAATGTTGATACTAACGCTCACGTCACTTATAATATCATGTTCTAAAGTGATTTTACCATTTAATAGAAGCCCGAAGCAGAAAGACTTTATATACATGCGGGTCACGTCTGGTCTTAACCCCTGCAAATCCCTCGGGAAATGTTTTCAGCGGAGACATCAATTCCGTTCCAGAATAAAACAAATTGTTTTCAATGTAAAGTTGTTAAACGCGTTTTATACACTATTAAACTTCATCAGTTGTTTTGCAACGTTGAATATTAATTCATTATTTACCCAACTAACTGTACTTTGTAAATAATGTAAGAAGAATAGGAAAATTCAAATCAATCACTTGTTCAATACTTTCTGACATCATTTTAATTTAAAACAGTAAGATTCGGAGCTGTAACACAACTGAATACAAACTTCCTGTAATTGAAACCAAAAGAAAGTTGTACCCTATGATTTCAATACCGTTATTCCAACGCGGCGCCGCGGTAGATGCGATTATAAGTAAATATTAGAGTTAACCAATCTCAAAGAATAATATTTGTCTTTTGAAATGAATCCGTGTTTAATCTTTGATTCAATCAAGAATTTAATTTAGGTTTACGATTATTACTTGTAGGATCTAGTTGAGACAGAGGGTAAGGTAATATATCAGTTGCCAAGGAGGTAGCCAGGAATTTTTTTTTTGGGGGGTCAGGTCAGGATTTAAATTTAAACCAATTTAACACGTTCACTGCTAAGAACGCACATGTGAGCTTAAAGCTGAACACTATGAGAAGCGGCCGACGCACAGTGCATTGCACGAAAACCCCATATAGGAATACACAATGCTTTGCGTACTTCGCACGCCAACCCCGTATTGGGGGTAATTTCAATACACAGTGCATTGAGTGCTTCGCACGACAACTCCGTATTGGAAGTGTTTTAAATTCACAATGCATTGCGTGCTTGGCACGCCAACCACGTATTGGGAGTAATTTCAATACAAAAAGCATTGCGTGCATCACATGCCAACCCCCTTATTGGAAGAATTTTCAATACACAATGCATTGCGTGCTTCGCACGTCAACCCGCGTGTTGAGGGAATGTTTAATACACAGAGCATTGCGTGCTTCGCACGCCAAACCCCGTATTGGGTGAATTTTCAATACACAGAACAATGCGTGCTTCGCACGCCAACCCCCGTATTGGGATGATTTTCAATACACAGAGCATTGCGTGCTTCGCACGCCAACCCCAGTATTGGGAGTAATTTCAACACAAAGAGCATTGCGTACATCGCACGACAATCCACATATTGGGAGAAATTTCAGTACAAAGAGGATTGCGTGCTTCGCACGCCAACCCCTGTATTGGGAGTAATTTCGATACACAGAGCATTGTGTGTTTCGTACGCCAAACCTCGTACTGGAAGTAATTTCAATACAAAAAGAGCATTGCGTGCATCACACGCCAACCCCATATTGAGAAAACTTCTAATATACAGAGCATTGCGTGCTTCACACGCCAACCCCGTATTGGGAGAATTTTCAATACACAGATCATTGCTTGCTTCGCACGCCAACCCCCTTATTGGGAGGATTTTCAATACACAGAGCATTGCGTGCTTCGCACGCCAACCCCAGTATTGGGAGTAATTTCAACACAAAGAGCATTGCGTACGTCGCACGCCAATCCACATATTGGGAGAAATTTCAGTACAAAGAGCATTGCGGCGTTCTTCGCACGCGAACCCCTGTATTGGGAGTGATTTCGATACACAGAGCATTGCGTGTTTCGTACGCCAAACCTCGTATTGGGAATAATTTCAATACAAAAAGAGCATTGCGTGTTTCGCACGCCAACCCCTGTATTTGTAGTAATTTCAATACACAGAGCATCGCGTGCTTCGCACTCCAACACCCGTTTTTTGAGTGTTTTCAATACACAATGCATTGCGTGCTTCGCACGCTAACCCCGTTTTGGGAGAATTTTCAATACACAGAACATTGTTTTGTTAGATTAAAGTATTTTTGTTGAATATTCATAGTTTTCTTATTTATTAGATAAGATCAAGCTCCCAAGAAAATAAGGCTGTAACCGACTTCATCCATGTGTATTGTACGTTGTAGTTTAATCAAGTAAATCTAAATATCAGTATGCAAGCAATGCACAATGATGTAAAATATGTTGCTGGATCCTCTGTTGTGTTGTCTATTTTATAATTTAATTTGCTCTTCTTAAACCTAGTATTAATTTTTACTACTAAATTTCGGGATTTCGGATAGGTTTTGACACCTAAACCACCCCAACCCCTCCCTTGGTTACGGCCTTGTCAGTTACTATAGTCTGTCCGCTCGCCCGTGATACCTGACTTCTCGGAACTCAACGCCCCCTCCCTACCCGCTCGCCGGGCCTGCCGGTGGCAAACTAGTGGAGGGGGCGTTGAGTTCCGAGAAGTCAGGTATCACGGCCGAGCGGATAGACTATAATATAAAATATTTCGAACACACAGATGGACTGCTGAGGTGAAGTGAGCGAATTTCCAGAATTAAATTAATACGTTGTAGACTTTTAACCGACTATTTGAAAAATTGATCTACTCACGAAGGAGCCGAACGCATTAGTAGAATTTTGTTGTACCTCGGTCTCCAGCCCCGTCTCACGCGTTGCTTCGTTCCTCTCGCTTTGAGAGTTCGTACCTCGACCTTGCGGATTCGGATTATCGTCCACTTCGGTTCGAACCATCGGCCTAGGATCAGAAGCTGTCCTCAGGTAAACCCCCCACGTGAACTTGAACCGGGTAATGTTATTGTATTTTACGATCAGTTCCGGAGTAACCAGAAGAACTATAAAGTCGTGTAAGAAAACAAAGTGTGCAGAATATTTTCCTTTACTGAAGTGTAAACTTCTACAGGCGCTCCGCGTCCAAAAATTTTTGAGAGCGGTGAATCGGATTTTACCGTCACGCATTTTTCCGTCACGCTCTATTACATATAGCACACATGTGTGTATAGCAGAAGATATAGTTTACTTGGGTAATACCTCTGAAATGGACATTGTGCTTCCTCATTTTGTAAATTGTGTTAAAACAGTTTACTTGGTAAATACCACTGAAATGGACATTGTGCTTCCTCATTTTGTAAATTGTGTTAAAACAGTTTACTTGGTAATACTCCTGAAATGGATGTTGTGCTTCCCCATTTTGTAAATTGTGTTAAAACAGTTTACTTGGTAATACTCCTGAAATGGACGTTGTGCTTCCTCATTTTGTAAATTGTGTTAAAACAGTTTACTTGGTAATATTCCTGAAATGGACGTTGTGCTTCCTCATTTTGTTAATTGTGTTAAAACAGTTTACTTGGTAATACTCCTGAAATGGACATTGTGCTTTCTCATTTTGTAAGTTGTGTTAAAATAGTTGACCTGGTAGTGTTAAAATAACCAAATTGCGTGCACTTTGCAAATTTGTTTTATGCAGAATTTTTTTTAACAAAATAATTTCCATAGTACTATATTTTATATTTATCAGAATATCGAAATAGAAGCTTACACTTCTTCCGTGTGGTCTTAAGCACGCCTGGATCCTTTTTTTAATATTTATTTTAGATAATATCCCCATAAAGTTTCATTCTAGTACAAAAAAAAATTCAAAAAGGTTACTTCTGGTTAAAAAACGTGCTTCGTGTTGTTGGATTTTGTCTTGCCAACAAACCTAGCTATTTGGAAAACCAACGTGCATGACACCTTTTTAATGACACCTTAAAACGCGTTCAGTGGACCATGATCGGTGCTCATTAACCACTACTGACCTTAGGTGTTACCTTAAGAGTCATTGCATAGCTTACCTTTTCTATGGAAATTCGATAATAACTTTCGCATCCATGTATTTCACAATGGCAGAACTTGTATTTTGTTTATATTTAATATCAAAAAAAATTTTGATTTTTATACTGAATTAATTGACTAGGCGTAGCAAATTTATAGCTAGCAACATTTTAAAATTACCCTAATGTTCGTCCGGATGGGATAAATGTTGCGTCTTTATTAAATTTATTTTTATAAAGAACTCGTATCTATATTGTTTTATATTATTTGTTACCAAATCAAGCGTAACAATCAAACAAGTTGCTTTATTTGAATTATTTTTTAAATACGTAATTAAATTCGATTTTGTTGAAGGTTGAATAGTTCAATACAAAATGCTTACATAAAATCCAGCTGGTAAATTACTTTGTTAAAATAAATAGGATGGACGACTTCTTGAAAGGAATCACAAAGCACATTGCGAGACGTTGTTGACCCAGATATTTTATTTTGAGACAAGAGCTTCACGGAATTTTATCTATTGTATTGGGAATGTTGAAAAGTTTCAAAATTAGTTTCTGATCTATTTGTTATTTATTGAAACCGGAGTCTGTATTATCTCAGATACTGATTTATAATTAAATTATTTATTCAGGGCGTTTTAGAACTTTCTACCAATACTTTATTTAATTAGTTCAGTTCAAAGACAATTAGTAATATCACTATTAAAACCCTTAAACTGTCCGTGCTAATCTTTTGCAATGCCAAGCCATTTCGGTAGGTGTGCAATCATATTTAAAAAAAAATCGCCAAATATAGTAATTATAAACCAATCCAAAAGTGTTCCGTACGTTTTTTGTAGAGAAAGGTTCAAAGAATTCATATAAGCCAGTAAGAATTTATTGATGTAAAATTTACAAAGTCATTAGCTCAAGAAACAAAAAACTGTTCAGTAACGAAAGGAAAAAGTTCAACTTTACTCCTACATAAAAAGTAATAAAAGTTCTTTTTTTAAATCTACAAAAGTTCTGTCATTTAATTCTAAATATTACTGTATAAAAATATATATCAATTTCAAATTTCTTATTATACAGGGTGTTTACAAACTCCCTGGAAATATTTTGTGTTTTTCTTCCTTAGGTCAAGACAATCAAAAAACGTCATATTATAAATATGGGTCTGACATGCCTAGTTTTCTATCTGTCCGTCTGTTTGTGTTTTTTACATATTATTTTATAACGTGAGTACTATTTTAGATAGAAACTTCAAATTTAGCACGAACGTGTACCTTGGTAGGTCAAACAAGTAAGTGAAATTTCGTTACGATATCCTTAACAGCTTCAAGATGGCGGCCATTTAAAATCTTTGATGTTAAATTTCACGAAAACCGTAATTTTTATAAAAAAATGTTACCAGTAATAAAAAATTTAGAATTTTAAGACGAACAGAATCATACTTTATTTGCTACAATCGGATAATAAATAACTGAGTCATGAGGCATTTACTGAAATAAATATCATACAAAATTTGCACTAAACAACAATTTGCCGTGTACAGTTGTTACATAATTAGGTAAATGTATCATTACTCAGTTAGTTATTATCCGATTATAGCAAATAAAGAATGATTTTGTTCGTCTTAAAATTCTAAATTTTTCATTACAGGTAAAATTGTTTTATAAAAATTACGTTTTTCGTGAAATTTAACATCAAAGATTTTAAATAGCCGCCATATTGAAACTGTTTAAGATATCGTAACGAAATTTTATACACTTATTTGACCTACCGAGGTACACGTATATGCCAAATTTTAAGTTTCTATCTAAAATAGTACTCAAGTTATAAAATAATTTGTAAAAAACACAAACAGACGGACAGACTGTAAACTGTGCATTTCAGACCAAAATTTATATGACGTTTTTTGATTGTCTTGTCCTGAGGAACAAATACGCCAAATTTTACCAGGAAGTTTGTAAACAATCTGTATAAACATCAGTTTTTATGTTTCTACTGCAAAACTTCTAACCAAACTAAGCCTAGTTTGTATAGTAGTGTAGGATACTTTGCTTTGCCCAAAAATTAAATAATATAATTTCAAAGTATAGAGAATAAATGAAAGAATTGAACTGTATATTTTTAAATTATTATTTTATAAACGTCTTTCATTTAGTTTTACTTGCACAATTCTATAATGAAGCTAGCCTGATAAAACTATTCAATGAGTTGGTTGTGTTTAAAGCATGAAGTTGTTCTATGATTTGGGAATTACATTCAAGACAGTATAATAGTTAAACAGTATAATATATAATACATTAATAAACACAGTCTAGTAATACACGAACTTATTCAGGTCACACCACGATTGGCTTA
>JAGFPH010003928.1:94304-125189 GCA_018207615.1 Philaenus spumarius | reverse complement strand
CAATACGTATTTTTAATCTCGTTTTTATTTTATTTACATAGTTAGGGAAATATTTGAATTGTAACAAAGTATGTGTCAGTTTCCTCATACCGTTTAAAGGCTACAAATAAGCCAAATTTTATCAAAATAGAGCCGTTTTTTAATAAAAAAATAATAACTTATTTTTTGGGGGTTTTTTGGCCAAAAAGGGGGTTGTTTTCAAAATTGTTCAAAACAATTTTTCGTGCATCTATACAGGCGTACTGGACATGTCTGGTGCAAATTTGGTTGATATCGATTGAATAGTTTTCTCTCTAGCTTTGTATACTTTTATTAAAGTAGGCGATTAACTAATAAATATTATTATTATTAGCTAGAGAGAAAAATATTCTATCGATTTCGAACAAATTTGCACTAAACACGTCAATTAGGTCTTTATAGATGCACGTAAAAAGGTTTTGAAAAATTTTGAAAAACAACCCCCTTTATGGCCAAAAAACCACCAAAAATCAGTTATTATTATTATTATTATTAGCTAAACGAGAATTTTTAGAAAGATGCGGGTTTTTGTATATGGTAGGGCACATTAAAGACTACAAATTAGCCAAATTTTATCAAAATCGATAGAGCCGTTTTTTTATAAAAAAATAATAACTGATTTTTTGGGGGTTTTTTGGCCAAAAAGGGGGTTGTTTTTCAAAATTGTTCAAAACCCTTTTTCGTGCTCTATACAGGCGTACTGGACATGTCTGGTGCAAATTTAGTTGAAATCGATCGAATAGTTTTCTCTCTAGCTTTGTCTACATACAGACATACATACAGACATACAGACATACAGACAGACATACAGACATACATACAGACAGACATTTTGTAAAAACCACTTTTTTGGACTCAGGGGGTCCCAAAACGGATATTTCCACAAAAATTTCAACATCGATTTTTTTTGCGATCACTATACTTTCTCTATACAGTACTATAGTATAGTGAGAAAGTAAAAAACAATTATGCGTAAATTATGTATTTTTTTTTTTTTTTTGCTAAAATGGCATAAAATGTCTACTTTATTTGGGAGAGGGAACCCACAGGCTGGTTTTGGGGGATTTGCTCCATAGGCTTTGGGGGGATGTGCACTCCTGGTTACGCATGTCTGATTCTAATAATTGAAGTTAAAATAAAAACAAATCGATGGTGTTTTGGCAGAAGGTTGTAACCCACATTTTATAAATTTTACAGGAGAGAGGAAAAACAGTTTTGACCTGCCTACTTTGAAACATAACGTTAAACAATATTAATAATTGATGCAAAAGTTTATTATTTTAGATAAACATGATCATTTTTGCAAATTATAACAATTTTTTTCATTCATCAATTTAAATAAGCTAATAAACAGTAAATTATAATCTAAAACCATGTGTGGGTTACACCTTTTTGCCAAAATAAGATAACAACTAGTCAAGGAGGCGTAACCCACATATTGAGGGTTACGCCCTTCTGGCAATTTATGAAAAGACTTGATAAAGAGGCTTATGCCATAATATTTGCTACATTTTCTATTGAACAAAAGGTAGAGAATTGTTATCAAAAACTCGATAATTTATATTTTTGAATAAAAAAATGATTCAATTTACAATGTATATCATATACCAGCAGGCGTATAAAAGCACATAAACTGGACAAGAAACGTTATTTATTAAAAAAAACAATTAGGCCTATATTTATAGTTTATTGAGACATTTGTAGTTAGGCCAGTAAAATACTAAATGGAAAAACTTAAATACAGGTACTGTTAATACTTGAAAGTGTAAAAAAGTCTTGCAGTTAGGCCATTAAAATACTAAATGGAAAACTTAAATAAAGTTCCAAAGTCTAAAAATGTCTTAATACTGAACACACTCATACAGTATCCACTTTACCCAATAACGGTTTACAAATCATTATTTTGGTCATCGTCTTCTTGATCAGTTTCAGGAAGTTCATCTCGAATTGAAGCGTCTGATGGTATAGAAAGATATTTCTGGTGATACCTAGATTTAATTATGTTCTTCCTGCAAATTTATTCAAATCCTGATATATTGGCACTGAAAGTGGTAATCGGCTTAAATAAAAAGGCTGTGGGGTGCAGGCGTCTTGATTACTGGACCTTCGTTTCTTTTTGATTTCAAGGGGTTTTTTTTTTGTTGAATCGTCATGTAATTCATACCAAATCTGGATTGATTGTGAACCCTTAGTAACCTCCACTCGTCTGCAATCTTGGATTGTTATGACATCTGTAGGATCTTTTTTCTTTTTTGTGTAGGCCAAATTGGTTTTTGGTTTTCTTCCAATCAAAAAAATCATTTTGTTAAAGTACTTCAACTGGGTAAGGTCCTTACTTGCTTCTAGAGTTTTAGGAATACCCTCAACCGCTTTGTAGGAACAACCTCAACATTTTTTATAATTATTCTACCCTGTGTAGGCCTAGCTTTCTAATTCCCAAAAGGTAGGACAAATCGTTTTCCTTGTTTCTTCAGGAATGTTTTCTTTGCATTTGTAAAAGCAAGATTCTTTACAAAACTCATTTGGTGGTGATTTTGCTGCTTGTAAAACACCTTTCCTTGTTTCATGCTCCTTGCCACATTGGGATTTTCTTTTATTACTACTCTTTTACAACCATTATTACTTCTCTTGCCTTCTTGTCCTACAGTATCCGTCACTGATATCACTGGTATCTCAAATACATCATGTTCTACAGTAACATTGTTCTGTGTATTATCATTGGGGGTTTCATTGATATTATTATCACCCATTATTGGTATCTCAGGTACATCTTGTTGTATAGTACCATTATTCTGTGTATTGCCACTTAGGGTTTCATCAATAATAATAATAATAATTTCACCAGTTATGGTATCAACGGTTGACGGCAATTCTAAGTTCCCAAAAGTGTTTGTATCACTAGCTAAAACTGTACAGTTATTGACATCCATAATATCATAATCTTCATTACATACTGGTAGATTTAGTTCCGTAACTAACATTGGTGGTTGCTGCTCAACTACATCTCTATCGTCAGTGTTAATGTTTAGATTAGGATTAAGAATATAACTACTTCCTTGTCCTACGTCTGGACATAAATCAAATAATGTTTTATCAACACCAGGAAAATTATTGAACTGAAGTAACAAAGTTGATGGGTCCTCTTTAACTAATAAGGCTGTACATCTGTATAAGGCTGTACGTCTAAGATAGGCTTTGGCTTACTCGTATTTATCTCAACTATGCTTTACTCGGTAAAGTACTCATCCTGGGGTATTTCATATAAAATATTATCTGGCAAATCATTTAACTTAACTATTAAAGATGATGGTTCATCTTCAACTACAGCGTCAAAAGGCTCTACATCTAAGGGAGGCTTATTCTTATCTAGGCCTAGTTCATCTGTGCCTACCACAGTTGAGTGTTCATGAATTAGTATTACGTTATTAAATTCAGTTAATGATTGTTTATTATTTGGTATTATATTACCAAACTCAATATCTGACCTTGCCTCACTATTCTTCAAAACAAGATCTTTTTGAGTAGACCTATAGGTTTATTTGCCTTGATCGCAAAACGCAAACATCACAGAACAACACTGTTGAATAATTAATTCGTGTAAGCAGCTGACGTATGAACGAATCAAAAAGGTGTAAACCACATAATACTAAGGGGTACTCTATACAAATATTTTTATCCAGTCTCATCTTACAACCTCCAAAAAGTTGTAACCCACAAATTATGAGGGTTACGACCTTTATTCAGTTACAGCTCACAACCTCCAGAAAGTCTTATCCCTCAAATTCTTAGGGTTACGACTTTTTGCCCAAATTATTGTATCTAAGATTATAAATGCAAAATGGTTGCATACCACAAAATAGTAGGCTTACGACCTTTTGCCCAGGTTAATTTCTCAAATAATTCATTTGTGAAGTCAAACATTGAGGCATAAGACCTTTTGGCTCTGTGAACTTTGAAGACAGTGTGGTTTATGCCGATTTTTAAAATGTATTTTTGAAAGGTTTCCAGTCACTTGTGGGTTACATCCTTTTGCCAAAGTGTTTCTTAGATCCTACTGAACAATAAACAGTATCTAACTCAATTTCGAAAAAAATGTGGGTTACGACCTTCTGCCAAAACACCATCGAAATGAATAGCATCGGTTTTGTTGCTAAATGGAAATTGGTTATCTTTAGGTCTTATATATTGTTTTTGGCTTTTAAATGTTTGAATTATTTATGGGCAGAGTATACCAATCTCTGCTTTTATTAACACTGACTCTAACAACTGTTTTTTTAAAGTACAAATACAAATAGAAACTTCGTTAGCACACTTTGGCTTCTATACTTCTTGAAGACGCTCATCCCACTCACATTTTACTTTTTGAAAAGGACGCGGTCCTCTCTTGGCGCATTTATACCTAACATGTAAGCATCGTCCGCTTGTTGTATTTTGGTCGGTTTACTACGCTGAAGCATTCAGTACTGATTTTTCGTTAACTTTTGAAGTAGTTATTAATTCGGATCCACACTAACTATTTCTTATATCCGTACCGTTGTTAAAATTCAATTTTTTTGTTGTTAATTAGGTACCATTTAAATGGTTTACAATTGATTTTAATCACGTTAATATGTACCAGCTTATTTGAATATGACGTCATCGGCGATGGCCGGCTTGGTCGTGGAACCTTTAAATTAACTCAAACAGTTTGTTCTTATATAATAGGCCTATTCTCTAGTGCTTACAGTCAAAATTTACAAATGTTTTTACATACAAACAATTATAAATGGTGGAATTTCTTAGTCATCTAAAGCCTAATTGTTTTATTTAATACATCGAGATTTATAACTAAATATAGAATGGGAACATGGAAGTGGGCCGTTCCTCTGTCCATTGTGTTATGTCTTTCAACCTTGTGCATTTAAATGGTATTATTAGATAATTTCGTGTGTGGTTTGTTTTAAATAAAGTTTGGAATTTAATGGAGTGATATTAAATGAAGATAAATGACGTTATTATTGTGCTGTGAGGTAATTGATTTGTGTGGAAACGTCTAAATTTCTGAATGTTTGCCCTTTCAATTAGGCCTTGTGTGCCGGCCTCAAGATAGCGACTTTTTGATTCCCAGTATTTTACGAAGTTTTTCGATATTAATTAATACATGGGTGTTTTATTAATAATAAGCTATGCATAATTTTCTGTTGTCTAGACCTATTGGTATTGATTGCTGTTGTTTAGGCCTTTTTATGTAAATCGTCTGATTTTGTACTATTCAGCTGCCTCAAGTTAGCACTTTTTTTGGATATGGGTCAAACTTCTATTAGTGTAGGCTGTAACAGCTGTTCCTAATTTGTTGTTTTCTGTTATTGATGGGATTTGTGCTGTTATATATATATTATGGATTATTTTAATTTCGTTTACTTGTTTCTACTGTATATTGCACTTTATTCTAGGCACAGGAGTTGTCTTACAGTGTAGCCTACATCCTGGAGTTGTAGATACAGAACTGACGCGTGGTTTTAGCTCGTATTTTTATAATACTTTAAAGTGTTATCTATATTTGAAAAAGTTTTATACATATTTTTAATATTTAAATGGCTTAACTTCATGATATATTACAACAATGATATGATGGCTTATAACAATGAATATAGTATCTCATGAGGTCGAAATTGGACCAATTTTGATAGTAAATTTAAAACATTCAACTTTTTTCACGTAATTAATGTAAATTTATTATAAGTATGCAAATTATGAAGTCTGAATTTGACGATAAGAGGAAAATAATGGGAAAGAGCAAATAGGAAGCTTGATGGAATTAATGATAAATATTTAGTAAACATGTGAAATGCCTTAGAAGTAAACAATTCAACTATTAAAGGGTAAAATAATTTAAGGAAACGGCAAATAAATAGTTAAGTGATAATTCAATTTGAAAGAAATGGAAACAACACTACATATACGTTTGGATAATTTTAAAAATATATATATTGCCCCGTACAGGGAATGCAAAGGGATATTGCTCATTTAGCCGCGAATTTCATTAAAAATTTAATTATTTGATGAGTTTTGCATAAAAAAATCGTGTGTGTAGAAAAATATAAACCCACTACCTAAAAAAATTATATTTCTATATTTATTTCCATAGCAACCAACTGCATAAAATAACAAGTAAACCATCTGATTCGGACAACCAGCTTAGCATCACAATTTTACTTTCTCACTATACTATAATATAGAAAAAGTATAGTGATCGCAAAAAGAATAGATGTTGAGATTTTTGTAGAAATATCCTGTTTTTGGGACCCCTGAGTCCAAAAAAGTGGTTTTTACAAAACGTCTGTCTGTATGTATACAAAGCTAGAGAGAAAACTATTCTATCTATTTCGAATAAATTTGCACCAAACATGTCAATTAGCAATGCATAGATGCACGAAAAAAGGTTTTGAACATTTTTGAAAAACCCCCATTTTGGAAAAAAAAACAAAAAATCTGTTATTATTTTTTTTATGTAAAAAACGGCTCAAACGATTTTGATAAAATTTTGCTTATTTGTAGCATTTAATCTACCATATGCAAAAAACCGCACCTTTCTAAAAATTCTCGTTTAGCTAATAATAATAACTCATTTTGGGGTATTTTTTGGCCATAAAGGGGGTTGTTTTTCAAAAATGTTCAAAACCATTTTTCGTGCATCTATACAGGCCTAATTGACGTGTTTGATGCAAATTTGTTTGAAATCGATCGAATAGTTTTATCTCTAGCTTTGTATACATGCAGACAGACGTTTTGTAAAAACTACTTTTTTGGACTCAGGGGTCCCAAACAGGATATTTCCACAAAAATCTCACCATCTATTTTTTTTGCGATCACTATACTTTCTCTATATTATAGTATAGTGAGAAAGTAGCTGGTTGTCCGAATCAGATGGTTTACTTGTTATTTTATTCAGTTAATCTCCTAGTTTAAAATCACCTCTCCTACCCCACCTACAATAATTAAGTCACTGTGAATCTGTTTAATAATTTAAATATGTTTGTGAGAAAGTATGTGCCAGTTCCTGTTTTAGTTTATTAGGTTTA
This sequence comes from Philaenus spumarius, assembly GCA_018207615.1. Classification (NCBI taxonomy): domain Eukaryota; kingdom Metazoa; phylum Arthropoda; class Insecta; order Hemiptera; family Aphrophoridae; genus Philaenus; species Philaenus spumarius. Next base: position 118,110 of record JAGFPH010003928.1, on the reverse strand, counting down.
TTAGGTTTGGCTTATATATATTTTGTGTTTTAATGTTTATCCACATCATTTTAGTTTTCTGCACATCTAAGGCGCAGTACCTTTCGAATGATATAAACTTCATTCCTTTCCTTTTATAATAAATACTAAAAAAAGATCCCACAAAGTTCGATGTTCACGTATTAATAATATAATGATTCCTTAGAACGCTTACGCTAACTTAGAAGGTCTACCAGAATGTGGTAATTGGATGCAATATATTCTTATTATTACAAAACAGTATTCATTTCTGTTTAAATTATATTAATTTAAGACAAATCTATTATAATTTTTGAATGTTGATATTAAGCTTAATTATAAATGACTTGGGTCTCAATATTTGTTTGCTTGTAACAACATCCATCTATATATATAAAAGCCAAATCACTGACTCACTGATCACGATTTCTCAAAAACTACTGAACGGATTGGAACGAAATTTGGTATGTAGCTTCCTTTAGGACCATAGGTGCTCAGTAAGAAAGGTTTTTCAAAAATTCGAAATTTTAGGAGGGGTTTGGGGGTTACAGTTACTAAATCACGATTTCTCAAAGACTACTGAACGAATTGGAACGAAATTTGGTATGTAGCTTCCTCTAAGGCCACAGGTGCTCACTAAGAAAGGTTTTAAAAAAATTCTAAATTTTAGGGGGGGTTTGGGGTTGGTAAAAATTACTAAATTACGATTTTTCTAAAACTACTGAACGGATTGGAATGCAATTTGGTATGAAGCTTCCTCTAGGGCCGTAGGTGCTGATAAGAAAGGGTTTCAAAAAATTGGAAATCTTAGGGGATTTTCTGGGGGGGGGCAGTGTTACTAAATCAACAAACAAAAAAAAACACCGAACGGATTGGAATGAAATTTAGAATGTAGCTTCCTCTAGGACAATAGGTGCTCGCTAAGAAAGGGTTTCAACAAAAAATTCGAAGTTTTAGGGGGTTTTGGTTTTGGTAAAAGTTACTAAATCACGATTTCTCCAAAACTACATAGAAGAATAGAAGAAGCTACATACTAAATTTCGTTCCAATCCCTTTGGTAGTTTTGGAAAAATCGTGTTTAAGTAAATCTGACCCCTCCAAACCCCCTCTAAGATTTCGAATTTTTTTAAACCCTTTCTTAGTGAGCACTTATGGCCCTAGAGGAAGCTACATACCAAATTTTGTTCCAATCCGTTCTGTAGTTTTTGAGATTTCGTGATGAGTCAGTGAGTGAGTGGTATTTGGCTTATATATATATAGATTGCACCCAATATGTACAAGGGACCACATCTATTACGTTTGTTGAAAATATTTACATATCTAGGCTGCAGTTATTTAACTTGTATATCTCAGAGAATCATATTCGTCACTGAAGATATAATTTCAAAATACAATCCGTTACAAAAAGAATATTTTTGGCTCATAAAAGCAACAACCATCTAAAACCGTTTGGTTTGCAGACAGTTAGTTGTTCTACTATTTGAAACACGCAGAAGATATGGTGTACTGCTCTGGTGTACGTATTATTTTATTAGCTAAGCAAATAATGAAAGCTTTCTTAACTAAATGTTATACACTCGGGGAAATAAAGCAAATAAATCATTTCAATCTCATACGTCACTTTTACTTATATTAATTGTATAATGGATTTGAAGGAAAGATAGTTATTGGGGCGAATGTTGGATTTAATCGTCTTTTAACGCATCTCTTTAAAGTTGTCCCACTGATTTTGGTAGAAATGCAGACTTCGTTCCAGTAACATGCTCTATCGCCACACTTAGGCTTACAAGTAGGCACGATCTCACGCACACAATTCTCTGATAAGGAGCATCTTACATGGCCACACCTCTCACCTCCAACCTTACATACTGTAGAATCTGGAAACGAATTCATGCAGGTAGTAAATGCAACAAATATCAATGTAAAAGGATAAAACAAGTTACAACAAAAATTTGATAAATCTTCATGATGTAATTCCATTGCAAACACTATGAATCTGCAAAAATCTTTTCCGCGTTAAAAATCCTCTTGTATTCAAATGTAGTACAAAATGTAAACAGATAACACTCTAGATTTTAGTTTGAATATTTAAATATTTTATTAGTATTGAGGTACTAGTAAATGAAGTCCATTTGCCTTGTTTTATTATAATATAATTTAAATAATTTTTACAATATTATTATTAATTTTTGTTACATTGGAAATTTCGCCATCAAGTAAATGATGAAAACACTTAAGTTTAACATTTTGTTTAGTTAATAGTGTAGCAGAGTGTGAGTTAGCTTACAGCCATAGTTCTTTCTTACTACGTTTATAATTTAATATTGAGGTTTAAAATTAAAAATTGAGACTGTAATGTTTTCCTTAAGAATAACCAAGTAAACAGCTAACTGTTATTTGGTTAATATTGTTCCTTTTATACTGATGACCTTATTTTAAAAAAAAATCGATTTCTTATGTCAACAATTATTATTTTTATGAAAACCCTAAAAAAAACATCATTGGTAGTGGCACAATAATTTCAACACAGAAATAAGAAAATTCAAATTTTAATTCATTCTTATTTGATTTTGTTTAAACTTCTGAGGGAATCCATAATAAATAGTTTTGCCTCATCATTCAGTGGCACCGAGGAAATGAAATTACCATATAAGAAAAGACATTTAATTCAAATCATGACGTATGTTGTGGCACAGCACTCTATACAAACAAAAAATCACTAATGTTGTCAACCTTCATATTTAAAAATATTTAGGCACCGAAACTACTTTCTCTTCAAGAGGTTAAAAAATATAAATACTGTACTCCATTTTATGACGACAAAGAACATTAAAAACACTGTAACTTACTAGCTGTTTATATTAGAGTTCAAGCACTCTGGACCAACGTTTTAAGTCCTCTGAGGCTTCTTAAGATTACTGTTTTTATATATATATATATATATATATAGTTTAATTAAATGTAAATATAAAATCTTACTGAATTAATTATTCTTAGTACAGCTTACAGACCTCGTGTAACATTACATTGCAAACGCATATTTCGAATAATAAATTACAATTTTGTAAAATAAAAAGTAAAATAATATAGATAGTAGGTGTAACTATAAAAAGAAAAGTACATTTTGTCCTTCATAATTTCCAGGTACTAAAATAACTAGCTAAATTTCCTACAGCCAGTTTTGTTATAACATATAAACTTGTAATTACTAAATTTAGATTGAATGCCAACTCAAACGACTGTTGTTAAGTTTTAAATTTTAAAATTGTCTTTCTAAGTACCCTAAATAATAATAATAACATCGGAATTCTCATTATACTTCTAAAATGAAATACATCAAAAAGATTATGAGTGACCTAAGGGTCGGCTCTAGCTTTCGGCTATGTTGGCTGAATCTCCATAACACCAATGTTAAATTAAAATCCATATTTTTCCTTCATTTTTTATAGGAAAATTGTAAACGATATGTCATTTTAAAGTTATGGTCAATATGCATGCAAATGGCTTTTTCAAAACTAAGAAAAATATTTTGATTAATATTTATTAACAATTTAAAACATTGATTTTTAATATTTTTTATGTTGTCACTTATAATTATAGCGGAAAACTACCAAGCCATTCGCCTAAAGAATTTCGTCCCCAAGAGTTTTGTATTTTTTTTTAAACGCTATTTGAACAATTGCGGGTTTTAAATGGATTTAGGCTGAGTAATGTCCGTGTAACCTACCGCTGCTATAGGGTGATTTAAATATTTTTTACGTTGTAACTATTAATTATAGCGAAAAATTCTTCATTCGGATGAAGAATTTTGTCCTCAAGAGTTTGGTATTTTTTAAAAACGCTACTTGAATAATTTCGGGTTTCAAATGGATTTAGGATGAGCAATGTCCGCGTAACCTACCGCCGCTATAGGGAGTCGCAGGTTGCTTTCTGTTTTACTAGAGCCGACGCTTAAGGCTAATGGTTGAGTTTTAGTAATACTTGTTTCATTGAACTTCGGAGTTGTTCCGATAGTTCAACAATTCAAAATTTTCTTTTATAATGAGTTTTGTTATTGATATGTACTTAACTCTCGTTCGTCAGTCTAACCTGTGCCACTACGAAGGTAGATTATTGTAAATTGACACTTCAAAGTAATGCTCTAATTACCAATACTGCAGAATATCTATCATGACCACTACCAGATGAAAAACCTATTTACTTTAAACTTAAAATAATATTATGCAAATATTTTAAATTTTCTAGTGTATGTTTTTTCCCAGTCAAGATGTTTTGTTTTGTTTCTTTTCATTTCAAGTATCACAAGGAGAGGGTATAATTATTTTACGGTTAAGTTGGCTAGGGAAAGGTTGTGGCATTGTTAGTAATAATTACTGATAACTCAAAAATGTTATCTGATTGGCACCAGTGCATGTTAAGAAACTAAATATTGATATATTTTGTGTTCTATGAGTATTACAAATTGAACTCAAGGTGACTAGTATTACTGAAAGAGTAGACAAGCAAATACTTATTGTATCTTGGTTGGTAGTTATTTAATGCAAACTCAAACGAGTGTTGTTATTTGTATATCCTTGAGGTAAATTTTGTAAATTGGAGCTCCTAAGAATCCACTAATACTCTTATCGATAGTGATTCAACATCTACTATATTCATTTAAAATTTTTAAGCGGCATTGTGGTTGCCTAAAAATTAATAAGTGGATTAAAAGTAATGATTTTTTGTATTACACGTCTAAACTTATCAGGAAATAATTCTAAACCTTCTAAAATAATATTTATGTACAATAATTATGTGTTATTTTTCAAATTTGTCATTAAATTACCTGTACATTGCCCATTTACACAACAGTTTCCTAAAAGTCCTTCACAGCAGAAACCATCCAGATCAGCGCACTAGATAACAAAACTAGCGTTAATTACCTCGCTCCAGTAGTATATGCTTCATCTCTATCTAGGCTAATAGAATTGAAAATATTTATTTTGCAACCCAACTCTTTCTAGCAATACGCTCTGACGTCAGTACAAAACAGAAAATGTAATAACGTTTTGAAATACGTATATATGAATAATAAGGAGAGGTAATTAGGGTAGGAACTCTTACATTTTATTCAAGTCTATATTTTAAGTAAAGTTTATGTACTTAATTCCGGTACTAAATGTAAGTTTTAAAAGCTGTATCCTTTTATTGGGTTCAATTACAATCAATAAATAAAAGACCTCTTATTTAATTTTATGATAACATAGGTTATCTTCACTCGTTACTGACGTGAATGTGGTTGTCTCGTTTATATTTATTCGCAATGGAAAAATGGATTTTAAAATAGTCGACAGTAAAAGGTATTAATTTTAAAGAGCAGTTTAATTTTGTCAAATATGTGTTAAAGACTTCTCCGGTAAATATGGTTATGGACATCAAATTTCGAAATCACATCAATATTTTAGTACTAGGTGGGCTCGTTTTAAGGTTTTGATGATCGAAGTGGTAAAAAAAATCTTAAATTATAATCTATGCTAGTTTTTTGTTTAACAATTAATTACCTGTCTCCATTATCATCTAAATCCCTTATAAAATTAATACAAAACATAACCTAGACGATGTAATGTGGTGATATATGATACGTTTGAATTATGTTTTACAACAGATGTTGAATTGTTGTATAAAAATACTGTTTCTACAGCATTACTATCAGAATCTAAACTTTGCAGGCTTAGTAAATAATTTGTTTTAACAGTATAAATTTTTGTACAAAACCTGGGTCGGAACAAACTAACAGTTACGGAAAGTTGCAATATATGGATCACTAAGCGACGCGTAGTTGCTTCAGGATACCATGAGACTCGCTTCAGGATACCTCACGCGCTCCAGATGCACCTAAATTTGATCCACGTGTAAAATGTATGTCTAATAAATTAACACGTGTTGAACTTAATGTATACAATGATTAATCATATTTTATACTGCCATGTTATTCAAAGGGGGAAACAATAATACATTGTTAATTAAATACAGAATGAATCAAACACAAATGTATTCGATCATACTTTTGCGGTGAAAACACTTTCCTAGCAAATTAATTTTCTAGGCCCTTTAATTTTTAAGAATTTAACAAAAGACGAAGGAGAGAAGAACTATAAACTATAATAAGATGGTAAGACAATACAATTCTACTCTGGATTTGTTTAAATGATTAAAACTGTTTAATATATTGTATGTGTTGCTAACTTAATAAACTGGAGGATTTATTTTTCTCTTGTGAGATTATTTTAATAATTATTTATTAAATATGTAGAGAAGCTTTTGAATTTTCGCTGATGAATGTAGCCTCACTAATGCAAGAGTAAATTATTCCTGAAATTTAAAAAATTTATTTTTGAACAACTTAAATTCTGTTTCAAGTAAACCAAAGTCAGAACACGTTGAATTAACAAGTTTACAGTCACATGTGTAAATTTCCGCCTCAGCACTAACAACATTTTACGGTTCGCTAAATAAACAACACAGACTTCTACCACAATCAAAGCACATTCTTGTTGTTGGCGTTCGAGTAAGCAAACTGTTCCGAAGAAATGCTGTTATAAATACGTTACCAATAAGGTAGAAAATTTTATATTTGTTAATGTTTGAACACATAATGGATACCATGTTATTTTACTTTGTAACACTTGAATGGCCAAAACATAAACTTGACTAAACCTATATGATCTCCCCACATACAAATACGTACGTTCTATTGGGTTTTTTTCTATTAATCGACAGTTTGTATATCAATTGATAAGAGTTATTATTATTGAAATCTTTCTTAATTTTTAAATATTAAATTAGAAATAAAGTTTCATAAGAAACAAGAGAATTAAATCTAATAATCAGTTTATTAATACTCGTGTTCTGTCTCGTCTGTATTGTAAAATCAATTTGTCTTTGAAGGCACTTACATTGAAAATTATAAATCACGAGAATTACAATACTTTTTATTCGAAAAACGGGTTTTGCACATTAGTACAACTTACTAATTGAACAATGAACGACCATGAAAACATCAAAATAACTTAAGATATTAGACAACTGAATTTTCATTGACGAGTAAGTAAACAAAATAAAAGAATTTCAGAATATGAAACTTTTATAATCAACTTCCACATAACATTGGTGGTCACTTGTACTAATCTACATTCAGATAAATAACTTCAACCCCTGTCTTCACCAAAACGCAGGTAAATCCGTCGCCAATAATTAGGTAAATACCCTCTCCCCCGGTCGTTAAAGAACATCGCTTCCTTTGATCAAATTATTTTAAAGCAAATGAGACAGTGAGTGTTTAAGGGAAATGATATAATTGTTATACAAGCATAATCCAAAAACATGGTGAAAGTATTAAAAATAATTAAGATTTAGTGTAGAATGTAATGCATATATAAATAATTTAATACAAATACTAAGTAAATAGGAAGTTAGTTACTGAATCATTAACTGAAATTAGTATAGTATGTTTTCTAATGTTAAAAACAAAAGTTTTCTATCATGATTTGGTTGAGATATTGTTTTAAGATATATTTGATATATTGATATTGTGTGTAAATGTATAATCAAAACTTTATATTATTTGATTCTTATTTGAAGTGCGATTGGTTATTAAAACTATTAATTCGATTTTAAAATTCTATACATTTTACAATTTATTTAATGATATTAGCGTTAATTACAATTGAGTTAAACTCTTTATAAATTTATAAACGATGCATCACGATAGCAGAAGAAGTACAGATAAACTACTGTCATTTTCTGACGTCTTTTGATTTTGTGTATCTCTTAAAAACAAAAACAAATTTATAAACAGTAACAACAGCTAGTAATGTCAGGTCTGTAACTTTTTAATTTGATCTTATGTTATGTAGCTTAGCAATTTGTGGCGAGAAGTACTTATCAGTCCCTCTCTTGGATAAATACGCTTGCGTTACAAATATATATTTTACAATAACCAAAACATTTAACTTTATATTTTTATGTATAATGTTTATTTCAACAGTTATATCTCACCGGGTCCTTTGAGTAACACAATTCCTCATCAGCAAAGGGGGGGTCCCCTTGCACAATATAAACTCCTGCTGAGGCGCATACAAGCAGCATCAATGTTGAAGAAACCATTTTAAGACCAGAGTAAAACTGAATCACACATTAGAAACTCGTGGAAGAACTCTGTTATCAAATTATATTGTCTTATTATTTTAAAAAAAATTATAAGTGAAGAGTTTTTCATTAACTCTTATTATTTACCAAAGGTAAAATACATAATTCTTATCTGGTTTAATTTATAACCATATTTTTAAAATAATGTTTTTTTATTTTAAGATATGAATAATAAATTTACTTTTTTTCTAAATGGGTAATAAAGTTAACACGGATACTAATAAAATAACTTAAAATTTAAAATAATAACAAGAACATTATAATTTTACTGTTTTTAAGACATTTGACGTCAACAGATTGTATCTTTTCTAGACGCTTTCTTACTCCAAGTCGTCATGTTCAGAAATAATTTGCCCAGGAGGGATATAATGAAATGTATTCTGCTGCACTAACAGAAGCATATGGTATCCGAGGGAAGTGATTTATTTCAATTTCAGTGTAATAGCAATGTTTTAAATATAATAATGTAAAAGTTGATTTGCGGAACATCCGACAGCTGTTTTTGAGAATGGCGTGTTTCAGTAAAATTGAAGTGCTTAATTCTTGTCGGTGAAAAATGGACACTTTCCTGACACCAAATGCTTTTTATTTTTATCAACAAAAAAAAAAACGATTACCACTTACAACGTTTTACTCAAGACTTATTTGTTACAAAGTTGCAAAGTTTGTTAAAATTAGACATTTGTTTTATCTTACTTTAATGAACACTCCCTGGAAACGAAACCAAAGCAACATAAAATGGACACTATTAACTTTTAGCCCCGGACAGGTTAATCAACTTAATGAAGATTTATATAATAATTCTACAACTAATAAGTAGAAGGTAAGAAGATGGTTGAATACCATACTGAATGTAGTCTCAATTAGATGCTGATTATGCACGACTGAATGTCTGTTTCTAGGCGATGTAACCACCTAGGTTTTTCGCCTTTAAAACCAAAAAAAAAGAAGAAAAAATAGAATGTCTGTTTCTTCTGATCTGGAAAATCATTATGATCTGATATTGATATTTAAATTTGTATATGTATTAGTAATGTTGGAATCTCAAGAGTATCTGAATGTTTTAATGTAGGTGGATGGAGGCTATTTTAAATCCACCAGGTACCTAGAGGTTTTAGTATTTATTTTCTTACTAATAATTTTCACTAATAAAATTAATTAATGAAATTTAACAATAATTCTTCCTATCGATTTATTGAGGATGGATTGATTTATTCAATCTAAAAGTTATTTTTTTTTTAGGATGGTGATCTAAATTTGTGTCCTTTTCCTGCTTATTTTGTGCAAAATATCAACTATTTGTTTTGAAAGCTAGTCACAGAGTGTCTTTTCTCCTCTTCTTCATCGTCCCATTAATACAATAATACTTTTATTCACTTTCTTCCACCACTGTGTTCCTTCTTTTGTTGTAGGCTATACTTATTAATATTATTATGTTTACAATTTAGAATGCATGATATATATATTAAATGTGTGAGTTGAGATGGGACTATGAATGGTTTTCTTTTAATCTGTGATCATATATTAAGGTTTGTTCAGGTCTGGTGGTGTATGCAATGTTCCCCGTATGTGATTTACATGTTGTTTAATAGATATTTTAATTTCAGTATCGTTATATTGCATACCTTTTGTTTCTGTGATTTGTTTTTTTTTTTTACAATATTAATAATTGTTAAAAAGTTAAACCCAACCTTTAAATCTTACTTAAACTTTTTTGAAGTTATTTCCTTCTTGAAAAAATAATCACCTTTAACTTATGCGTATGTTTTACATCAATGCCAATATCCCCGAAACAATATCTCTTTATGTTATTTATAAAATAACCGTTCCTTCATCTCTCCGTTCCACACGACATTCAATAATAAATTACATAAAAAGTGTACAATTTTGTCTGAAACATCTCTGTATAATGTGGATTATAAGCAAATGGAAAACGTGACAGTGAAACTTTTAAAATTAATTAGTGAAAGATTTAGTTTGCAAATTGAATTAACAATTGAATGTAGATGTAAATACGTGATGCTGCAAAGTGTAAACAGAATTTTCTTTCTATTTACATTGTTGAAGGCGTTGAAGCACTTTAAATGAAAGACATTTTCTATTTCTTGATGGTATTTATATTATAATAAAATCATTTTTCTGAAATATGTTATATTTTCCACTACCCCTTTCAGTATTTATATTTATTTTAAATAGTGTGCGTTTAAACACTTTTATAATATTTCATACTTATATTCTGGAATATGTATCCTTCATATTCACAATATACGTTTAAAAGCAATTGCAATATATAGGCTACATTTTTAAAGCATTTGCAGCGATTTTATTTATTTTTGTATTAAATAAAAGCTCTGTAGACTACATATTAATGTTAAAAAATGATAAAGTAACAACATTTTATAAACCAAAATTTGATTTAATGTTAAAATATAATTTAATACAAACAATTTCAATATATTAGTCATAAATAAACAATAAATATTAAATAAATTACAAGTGAAAAAACCTTTTACAAGTTTAATTGAATATCCTTTGCTGAGGAAGTGTGTAAGCAGAATTTTTTTTTTTTTAAATAATAATAAATATTACTCATGTTACAATTACTAAACTAGTATAAATTTATACTAAGCCAAAGCAGAAAATGTTAAACTGTTTCACTAGACTGAGCAACTTTCTCGACTTGTTTAAAAATTTGTATTAATATAAATTTACGTTAGTAAAATAGGAATGCCAAACTGATGAACATTTTACTGTTCCTTGACTGCACTGAAAATGATGCCTCTGGCGGTGAAACATGTACAACGAAACAGTACTAAAATAAAATCATTTACAAAAACTACATATAACTATAGTTTGTTATTACAAAGTATTGTATAGTTCTAACAACAATATTTCTTAGAACGCTTCCGTTAACCTAGAAGGCCTACCAGAATGTGGTAATTGGACGCAATATATTCTCATTAATACAAAGCAGTATTAATTTCTGTTTAAATTATATTAATTTAAGACAAATATATTATAATTTTTGAATGTTGATATAAGATTACTTATAAAGGACTTCAGCTTTCAATATGTATTGCCTGTAACAACATCCTTTTCGGCTAATAGGCCAGTTTCAAGTATAATTCACATAGCTATATTGTGGAGGGGGGGGGGCAAAAGGGTGCAATTGCCCCGGGCGGCACTTCCGGGGGCGGCAAAATGGGATTGAAAAAATTGATCCTTTTTAATAATTTCATAGTGACATATAACTTAGATTTCATCAGATCGCTTTCTTTTTATACTAGTGGGGTTTTATTAAACTATTGCAGAAAGTTTGCTGAAATCCTTGCTTTACGTAAAAGTAAAACAAGCGTATTTAAATAATTCAATAACATAATTGCTTTGATGTGAATTGCGTAATTGCTTGTTTTATTGCCGGAAAACAAGAAGGTAGCTAGGGGAGGGAAGGGTGGCCTGTGACCATACATATGAATAATAGTAGTAAAATTTTGTGCATATCTATGCCTGTGACTCATATAGAAAAGACACAAAACAGTACCAGTTGCAGTTGACACGGTGCTTCTGCTTGTGCGTTGTAAAATTTAGTGACCTGTGTAACAGTGTTCAATTAATCAGTGGTACAGTTTAAGTCTTATGCTCACATAGTTTTAAATCAAATATACATTTTTGTAGTCTAGTGTTAGCGTCTACAATATCTACCAAAATCTACATTTAGAGGTAATTAACAATAAGAATAAATTTAATTGAATACAAGACCATAGAACTGTTCATTCTAAATTTATGCGATGCCATGCCATTTCGGTTCGTGTTGCAAGAATTTTCCAAAAATTCACCAAATATAGTAATTATACAACAGTATTCTGTACCATTTTTTTAGAGAAAGGTTCAAAGAATTCATGTATGACAGTAAAAAACGGATTGACGTAAAATTTTTAAAATTATTAGCTCAATATACAAAAACTGTTCAGTAACGGAAGAAAAAAGTTAAAATTTAGGCCAACATAAAAGTAGTAAACATTTTTTGAAATTTTTTCAAAATGTAAAAAAGTTTTGTAATTTAGTTTTAAATGTAAGTGAATAAAAATATTTATTAATTAAAAATTATCTTAGATCAACAGTGACTCAAGATAAATTGAAAAACCTGCCAATACTGTCTGTAGAAAGCCAAGAGGCTAATTCAATAAAATATGAAGAAGCGATTAACTCATTTTCTGAAAAACAAGGAAAATAATTTTGTAAAAACATCTGCACCCAACTCATTTTCTAAAGCATAACGAAAGATAGCTACGAAGACCATCATCGCTTGGAAAAATACATATACTTCTATGATATAGATATAGTATTGTTAAGTAAAAAATATATGTGTTTTTATTTCAATTAAAATTTGGCACACCATTAAAAAAGACTAATACTTTTATCTTGTTATTTATTATTGCATTAAATAGTAAAAACAGCTACAGGGGCGGCATGGAAATGCCCTAGATCCGTCACTGACAATTAATTCAAGCACAATAACTCTAAAACTTGCGAGTTCTGACCCGTGAGGTACATGATCCATGTGTTAACTGCTAATATTTTAATTGTGGTGTATTATGAAAGAGGAATACTTGCATTTTACCGTCATTCGCGGCAACAATAAATATTGAAAAGTACTATTATTTATTACTGTTATATTATGAGTTATATTTGTAACTGTTTAAAAGTAACCATCTTTCATTAAAGATTCTTTCATTTGATCAGACCATGCGCAATTAATTTAGACTTTAAATGAATAAAAACTTTATTAATAGTGTTCTATCAAATTGTTAAAGTTAATTGTAATGATCTATTCAAATGCTGAATAAGTGAGTAACATTATTTTTCCATGTGAACAAATAAATCTTTCAACATTTATTTCCTTTAAGAATTAAAAATTTTTTTCTTAAAAATAAGTCATACAATTTAACCGACCTATTTATTACTCGCTGTTTTGTCAAGAAGGGGTTTTCAAACGGTAAAACTGTTATTGCCATCTCTGCAACAGATACTACTGTACATTTACATATATTTTTAGTTTATACATTTACACCGGATTTGCAACTTTAAGTTACAAGTTATGATTAATCTCTAAATATAAAGTAATTGTTGGTCTTGACATCCCAAAACCGTTTCTAATTAAACCCTTCATTATCTTTAACAGAACGCATTAATGTTAACTATTATGTTCTCAAGTTTCTCTTACATAACGTGAGTGGTCGGAAAGAAGGGGTTTCGCTACGAGAATAGCATTCATTAATTACTTAAGTAAAGTAAAACAATTTTATAAAACACTCCACCGTTAACCCGCGGTTGGACGACGGGTGAGCGCAGCGCTCACTTCAAAAGTTTATTTAGTCTAAAACCTACGTAGTAAATTCCTATCATCGCCAAACGTAGGGTAGCTGCCTATCGATGTTTAGTGGTGGGGAGAAACCTGTTTACATTCCACTAGTTGACCTTCAGTTGTCGGCAGATAGTCATTGTGAATAGTTTACCGCGAGACTGAGCGTCCCGCTCACCCGTCGACCAGGCGCGTTACTGTTTTTGTGAAGTACATTTTTTATTTACGCTAATAGTTTTAAAGTTTATTTTATGTTTAAGTTTTTTTTAAGTTTATTTTATCTTTTTGCACACTTTTTCCTGTGACAATAAGTGCGTTTATATCATTATGAATATTGAGGACCAAATTTCAATGTGGTTAGATGAAAGTGGTAGTGTTTATGAGGAAGCCTCTGAAGATTCTGAGCCTGACATTGTGGAACACGATGACTATGACAGCGCAAGTGTACAGTCTGCAGAAGAAGAAGATGATGCTCAACCACAGATTGCACGCCCGCAGTACATAGGTAAAGACAATGTTACCATGTGGAATATTCATCCCCCAAACCAACAAAGAAGAAGACTAAAGAGAAACATCGTACTGCATCTACCTGGAGTAAAAGCTTGTGCTAAACAAGCTACAAAAGTTGATGAGGTATGGAAACTATTTTTTCCTGACGATGTTATAGAAGAAATAACACTCCATACCAATCAACGTCTAAGTGTAATTAGGCAGACTTACACTAGACCTGCTGATGTAGTGAACACTAACACGGAAGAAATAAAAGCACTCATAGGTTTGCTGTACTTAGCCGGTAGATTAAGAACTTCTCACACTAATGTCGTTGATTTATGGGGTACTGATGGCACTGGTGTTGAGCTATTTAGACTAGTTATGTCATACAAAAGGTTTTATTTACTACAGTAGAGTCCCGGTTATCCGCCATAAACTGGCCGGTGGAAGGGCGGATAAGCTAAAATGGCGGATAATAGGGAGGGTTGAACAAATAATAGACGTTTTACACCATTAATACTTTTTATTGTAAATTTAATGAGTAAATACGATATTTTGCAGTAATACTATATAATAGAAAAGAAAAATAATGGAATACAGTTATTTTCAATGAAATTACGAAATTCAATGACAAGATTGTTAGGATAAATACAGTAAAGGCACAATATAATACTGTACATAAAAAGTCCCGAAACTAATTACAGTTCGAATAAATTTAATGCAGAATTATCTGTACAAACAGAAAATTCAGATCAAGATTAAATAACACAACATAAACTACTGTACTTTCACCATATCATACTCAAAAACTTAATGTTAACGAATAACCTCACTGCACGCACTAAACACAGTTGTTTACAAAACGAGTTCGTACGAGCTGACAGTAAGCGGGTCGGGCCAGTGGTAGAGGGGGAATTCTCATGGTCAGACACAGAGCACGTACACTAACACCCGCAAGCTATCGCAGTCACGTACGCTCACTGACGCTTGCAAGTTATCGCAGACACGTACCGCTACAATCACTGACGCCTACAATTAAATTAAATAAGTGCCGCTGGTGTGGCGGATAACACGGAATGGCGGATAACCGAATGGCGAATAACCGGGACTCTACTGTATTGAGGGCACTTAGATTCGATGACGCAGCCACCAGGCAAGCTAGAAAGGTACTAGACAAATTGGCTCCGATAAGATCAGTTTTTGAAGGTTTTGTAGAACGTTGTAGGTTCAACTTCACTGTTGGTGAATATATAACACTTGACGAGATGCTCGAGTCCTTCCGAGGTAGATGCAATTTTCGTCAATACATGCCAAAAAAGCCAGCAAAGTATGGCTTGAAAATGTTTGCTGTAGTTGATGCACGCTTGTACTATACCAGCAACCTTGAAATTTACTGTGGTAAACAACAGCAAAGGGCCTTATCTCGTAGACAATAAACCAAGTGGTGTTGTACGAAGAATGGTACAATCTATGTACGGCTCTGGACGCAACATTACCATGGACAATTGGTTCTCATCCATTCCAATTGTAGATGAACTAATAACGAAGAACTTGACTACAGTCGCAACTTTGCGCAAAAACAAAACGGAACTACCGCCAGAAGTTGTAAACACTAGAAAAAGGCCTGTAAATAGTAGTCTTTTCGCCTTTGGAGACAATAAAATGATAGTCTCATATGTACCAAAAAAGTACCGCAACGTCATATTAGTATCTAGTATGCATGAGTCAGACGATATTGACGAAACAACCGGGGAACAAACTAAACCAATAACTGTGACCTTCTACAATCAAACAAAGAATGGTGTAGATGGTGTTGACCGCATGAAGACGCAGTACTCGGTAGCACGTGTTTCTTTGCGTTGGCCACTTCACATTTTTTATTCATTGCTAGACATTGGTGCCATAAATGCACAAGTAATTCTACATTGCAACACTGAAAGGAAGATGCTAAGAAGGGATTTCTTGAAGACCCTGGCTCTTGAACTAACCAAAGAGCACATGACAACTAGAGCTACAAGCAGTGGAATCAAGAATGATTTAAGAATGCAATTGAAACGAAAACTTAATATGCCAATGGAGAACCAAAATCAGCAGCCTGTTCATAACAAAGAGAGGATTAAATGTGCATTTTGCCCAAGAAAGAAGAATCGCCTCACAACTGTTAGATGTTTTAAATGTTTCGTGCCAATATGTGGAGAACACACCACTACTATTTGTGAACCTTGCAAGGAACGAAATAATCAAGTTGAAGAAGACTCTGACTAGCTAAAGTATGTTTCCAAACTTTTTGTTTTATTTTTAAATTTTGTTTCTATAAATACTTTTTTGTTCAAGAGTTAAAACTATTTATTAAGTTGTACAACAAACATTAAAATTTTTTAATGATTAAACGTATTTTGTAAAAACCTGTTTTTTATTTATAATTTTATTCATATTAATTATTTATATTTTATATACACCTGCATATGGAGGTTATTGGTATATTGGTGCCAAATGACTTGTGGTTTTAGATAAATTTACAAAGAAACACTCAATCACTTTTTTATATTTTATCCTTTTGAAGTACCGTATTGAATAAACTGAAAATAATAGTTCCTAATACTCTAATAATGCATATGTTTTATTTTTTTGTATATGTATATATATATATATATATATATATATATATATATATTGTCTGCTAATTTCCATAAAAAATTTATACAATATACATGTGAAGATTTATGTAAACAAGGTAAAATAAACACAATACACCGGAGTGAGCGCTACGCTCACCCGTCGACCAACGGCGTTACTCACGTGACCTCGACCACTCGCGGGTTAAGAAATTAACCTCTTGGTAAAAACCAGCTTATTTCTTGCATCATTAATTTCAGAACTCATTAGCTAGACTCTGTTGACTTTTTATTAAATTTATTGTGAATGCCGTTAACATTCCAAGATTATTTAAACGTTGAAAAGAAACTTTAACCAAATATTAATTCAGATAGTTAAGAGAGATTTGCAGAAATATTTCTTGTACGTATAATATTTCTTGTTATAAAACTGTATCTTGTTGTATAAAAGTGATTAAGTCATCCCGACATTTTTAAATTTTGGTCATGTTAATTTAAAAGGTTTGGCAAGACAAAAGACAAGTTCACAATCAAAAGTTTTTTCGTACGAAAAACATAACATGTTTTTATATTCAGTTTAATGGATATTATGTAAAGCTGGATGCAAGTACCTTTTAGATATAACATAATTTATTTTAACAAATAATAATTTTAGTATAGATGGCTGCCTATCTTGGTTAGATTGTGTACTTCTGATAACAAATAGTAGAAATGCATTTGTATACACTTAATGTGTTTAGTGCAAGTATCCAGAACATTTGAAATGTTATGCACAGATATCAATATTAGAATTTAATATTTTTTCCATGTCATAAAATCAAATTAGGAATATTTTTCGACATATTATATCTACTATACAACAAGATTCTGGTACCAACAATTTGACGATTTAGTGATTTTCCCACCCAAAACGGCATGCGTTAATACCAAAGATTTGTGATTAAACTAAAAATGATAACAAAACTCAAATTTTTAAAATAGTTAAACCCAAATTTAGGACGTAAGAAAGTGATTTTGTCCCATTTTAGGCTATTTGTCAGACAATCAGATTTTCATGATTCTGATAACCATATAAAAAATATACAAACATTTGGTTTACTATATAGCCAACTTGTCAAGTAGTATGTTGTAAACGTGGAAAAAACTAATTGAGAATCACATGTTCTGTACCAAATTTGTGTCTTATAGTTTTATTTGTATAAGTCACATTTTTAATCCGGTTCATAAACATACAAATCAAAAGAATTGCATATACTATTTATTTGAGGGCATTATCAGTGCTATGAACTTGCTTTATGGTAAAATATATTTATCAAATGTATACCAATTGCCGGCTGCGTAACTTCACCAACAATATTAGAAAACTGTAATATTATTTTATTTTAATGAGGAAAAATCTCTACATCATCAATAATTGGAAGTACATTGCATTTATATTATTAAGGGTAGTGTTAGGTACATACAGACAGACAGATGAAGAAGTAAGCACCGGAATAATAAACATTATTATTATTATGTTTACATTGTGAAATATGTTTGTCTCGATTCAAAAACAAATCCAGAAAACGGGACTAGAGAGTATGGGGACACCTATATATACGCAGTTAATTTCGTTATGTCATTAAATGTTTTATTTTTAAATCGCCAATCTATTACTAATTACATTTGTATTATTTTTCGACTGGCATATCGTATGCGCTTGCATCAAGAGAAGAGTGTTCTCATTATAACTAGATGTAATGATGTCATTGTGATATTTTTGTATTTAATCACAGACCTGGAGGGAAAAGGTAAAGTAAGAGTAGTCATTTTCTGTCAAACAATAGGCTACATCAACAAAGAAATAAGACTTTCTCAAATTGAAAACACGTGCTAACGACTGTTTGCATACAAAATAGTTACAGCAGAAGATGCTTATTGTGAGTGTAGAAATAATATTGTGGACACCCAGTAATATAAAGTCATTTATAGTGAAATCTCGCAACTTTCTCTAATAGGAGAAATTTTGAGCCAACTTTTATTAAACTGCAGCTGTCACGAGACTAGTTAAAAGCGTCACAGAAATTGTACAAAGTTTGAAATTAAACCCTGATATTATCTCAACTTGTCTCCGCCTTTTCGATAAAACAATGACTTTTCAAATTTATTTATAGGAGGCGTTTATTTATCCTTTATTGAAAGATTGAAGCTAAAACAAGTTTTTATTTGTAATTATAAAATAAAAGTAAAGTCGATTTAAAAATAAATTATGCAGACTGTTTTCTAATATAATAAATATTTTGAATTAAATGTAGTCTTTTGGTTTGTTATGTTCTAATTAGGGCCTATTTGCAGATACATTCTTCAGATCAGCTACTTATAAAATTATTTTTAACCAAAACTAAATATTTATTTACACTTTAGTACATGGTTGCACACGTGCCATAAAGTGAATCATTTGTTTTACATAATAATAACTAGTTAAATATATTTCAAAATTTATGAGTTGCTTCATGCCTATCTGTCTGTCACTCCCTAAAAACTGACTGCGAATATTTATATTTAGGCACAAATAATTAAAATATAACCAAAAGAAAGACTACATTTTACTCAAGATATTATATATATTTACCTTTGCTATCTGTCGTACAATCCTGGTTTTTCGTCGTTTTTAAATGACGGCCGTTTCGACTATTTTATTCAGTCATTTTCAAATTGTAGCAGTTCGCACACTGGGAACTTTGTCACAAATAAAAACATTTAAAACACTTATACATACATGACACTTAATGTACATTACAAACATATAAAGATTAAAAACACATTTGAACCGTGGCATAAGATATTCGGCACATGTAACCGTGTTCAGTTCAAACTCGCACTCTATATATACAGTAGATAAATATATATCTATATAGAGAGTGTGAGTTTGAACTGTAAAGGTAAATATATATATTTATAAACAATCCAGTTAGGCTACCACAAATAAGTCAAGATATTAATTACATTAGAAAATATAAGTTGTTCTAAGGCTAACAACAATGAATATAAACTGTTTTTATTGATAGGTTCGCATTGCATTAGTTTTTTTCCATCTCTTTGTCAGCTATGTAAATCAAGTTTTACCATAATTTCTTCATGAAAAATATTAATACTAAGACGAAATTAACCCACCCACCTTGTTAAAAAAAAATAGTTAACATTATATTTGTCTCCAATTTCACTAACCACTAAACCATCTTCAGAAGTCAAATATTATATTACATAAACTCTAATATTACACAATACATTAATATAAACTACGACTGTTTATACTAAAATGTGATTATTTGTATCTTTAAAAGAGCATGGGATTCATTAACATACAGAAAGATCGTACGATCATACTTTTATTTCTACATATTATACAATTATTTTACAGATAAAATAAAACCTGAACACAAATCTCACAATAAATACGTTTACTAACCTCAAACGCGTTTCAACGACAATGTCGCCATCCTCAGTGATGCACGGGCTACAGTAACCAAACTATAACTACAATAATTATTTTACAAGTATAATTTCATTAATCGAAAATCGTTTATCAATGCATTTATTTTCCCCAATTCCATATTATCAATACGGATTCAGAAGCAAGCACTCTACAATCGATCAGGTAAATAGAATCACCCAAATAATAGAGGATAGCTTTGAAGAAAAGAAGGTTTGTTCGAGTGTCTTTCTGGATGTCTCGCAGGCTTTTGATAAGGTCTGGCACAAGGGCTTGATGAACAAACTGGAAAGAGATCTCCCAAAACAATATTGTGAAATCCTAAGATCCTATCTGTCAGATCGACTGTTCCGGGTAAAATACGGAGGTGAATTTTCGGAGTTTAAGGATATCAGTGCTGGTGTGCCTCAGGGGAGCGTACTAAGACCCCTACTGTATTTATTATATACAAGCGATATGCCACAAGATGAAGAAACTACAATAGCTACTTTAGCAGATGATACTTCTATATTAGCTGTTGGTGAGAATGTTAAAGAAGCAACAGAAAAACTGCAGAAAGCCATCCGGAAAGTCAATGTATGGACTAAAAGGTGGCGTATAAAACTAAACGAGTCTAAGTCTACTCATGTAAACTTCACTTATAAAAGAGAGAAAGAAGTCCCAGTACTATTAAACAACAAGGTTATTCCATATAAAAATGAAGTTAAATATCTCGGAATGAATTTGGATTCAAAACTAAACTGGAAGTCGCACATCACAAAGAAAAGAAAGGAGCTTGATATTAAGTTTAAGAATATGTATTGGCTTTTTAGAAATAATTCAGGACTAAGTATAAGCAATAAATTACTTTTATACAAACAGGTTCTTAAGCCGGTTTGGAGCTACGGCCTTAAAATATGGGGATGCGCTAAGAGAAGTAATGTAAAGAAAATTCAAACAGTTCAAAATAAAATACTTCGGATAATTGTAAGAGCGCCATGGTACATACGCAATGAAAACATTCATAGAGATCTTAAAATAAACACGATTGTTGATGAGATAAAAGCAGCGGCGATGAAGCATGAGGGACGACTCCGGACTCATCCTAATACTGGGGTACAGCAGATGTTGGCCAACAGAAATTCAATACGAAGACTGATGAGGACTAAACCCTATGACCTGGTGCAAGTGACAACCTAGTTAAGAAGCTACTGCAGATAACTCAGAACCATTCAGTGGAATGAACATCTGACACACAGTGACCTACTTTATGTTAATACTACTAGATAAGTTTGTACTTAGTTGTAGTCTCAAATAAATAAATAAAAAATAAATAAATTTATTTTCCCCCTGCATAACTTTAAAGCTAATTCACATTGTAATAAATATTTGTTTTTTGTATTATTTTTTATAATTGGAAGTAAAATAAGAATATTGTAAAACATAACGCTCATGAAATATAATTAGGTAAATTTAATTTGTAATTATAGCAGAATTTGCAAAAAATTATAAAGTACGAAGGAAGTATAGTATTGCATTATTCAGACTATATTATGATAAAATACTTGAACATTTATAATATATTATTACTACTACTATAAATACTAAAAATATTGTTTTTAATTTTACTTTTAAAAGTATATTGGCGTAATATAAGTAATATGATACATACGAAAATTTGTATAATTATTATTGTTTAAATATTGTAACGAGAAATCCATTAGAAAATAAGAGCTATTACACTCGACCCAACTTGAAAACGGTTGGTCGGAGGAGGGTAAAACTTCGTTTCTATCCGTTTCAGACCATTTGGTGACGATACCCAAAATTAATTAGTTTATTGTCATAACACTTCATTAGTTTACCGAAATAAAGACATTGTGTGATAGCACGCCCCTTGCGTTCGTATAACAAAAACACAAACCTGATTAGAGACTGAAAAAATACCTACCATTTCTCACCGAAAGAGATATTTTTTCACATCTCAGCTACCCACAAAGCATGTTTTATGAACTTTGTGCAGTTTTTTTAAAGAAAATATAAGAACGGAGGTTTGGTTCATCTTTAGAAAAGTAAACATTTAAAACAAATTTACTTGCTTGGTATCGTTTTAAGATGGCGATTCAAAATGTACAAAATGTATTGTTTTGAATTTTTACTTTCTGAATGGTTTAGTTCTCAGAAGCCAACATTTTACAAAACATTCCTAAAGATTTTCCCTTCCAAACAATATACAACTTTGGCACTCTTAAAAATGTTTCCAGATATTTTAAAACTTTGGGAAAACAAAAAAGCCATTACCTAAAAAATGTCAATAGGCAAGTGACAAAAATGGTTCAAAAAGATGAACTTGTTTTATATTTTAACCTTAGTTATATCTCAAACCATGTATTCATAATTTATTTGCTATAATTAGTTAATTAGCTTCAGACATACACATAAATTTGTAAATAGATTGTAAAATAGCAGTTTGTCATTGTATAGGTCGGCCTACATGTTATATGCATTACAAAACTGAGGAAGAATTATACATAGTCTTTTAAACAAAACAAATGAATAACTTAATTATATTTGGAAAGAAAATTTAATAAGGTTTCCATTTAAAAATAAAGTATTAAATTTTGAACTAACGACTTTATGTTTTACTAGATCCAAACCACATTAGTTTTTATACGAAATTCAAGGCCAATTGGGTTCATTATCATCGTTTGTAATTTCACGTTATAGCACCCAGCATTTAACAATACAGGGATTACTACATCACGAAACTATTCCTTTATAATCAGTACACTTCAGTTTTAAAATGCAATCGTGTTTACCCTACTCATTAATGAAATAAATGTAGTAATTATTTTTCTCATTTTAAATAACATGTGACCATCAGTCATAATGAATTCACGCCAGACAATTTATCAATATTATTATAATGTTTGCATATTTATTGCCAACAAAACGTGTTTCCACGTCTTTATCCTTGGTTATAACAAATTGTGTATTTTATTTAACACCACACTCTATGAACTGCACGTGCGGAAATTATGTATAAATCATTATTGGTGAGGTGAAGGAAAGTAAACTATTTATAACATTTGCTTTCAAATAATTAGTTACTTTTTGAAATTATATCAAGTTAAGTATGATTTGTCTAGTTCAGATTTAAAAAGTACTTACTTTAAAGTAAAAAATTTAACAAATTTCAAGAACGACCGTTAAATATATTTATTATGACTACAATGTCTCTATACAAAATTATAGAAAGCTATTTTTTTATTATTATTTTTAGAAGATTGTAATGAAATTTAATATTTTGAAAATTATTAAATTTAAAACTATTCTTCCAAATCAATATATTATATAATAAATGTAATCATGGTGTATCCATTTGTGCCACTACAACTACGCAACCAACCCCTGCGTTCCATTATGCTATAGTTATGGTATGGTAGCCCTCCATTTCCCATCCATGAAGAAGGAATCGGAATGGAACTACAGGGGTTGAACTTGAAGATATGGGTATCAAAAGAGTGCACCTAGACTTCTTATGGGACTTCTTATGGGAAATTAGTGAAGCAGCCGGAAATCGAGTGCCAAAGTGTCCAAAACTGACCAGAATGTTCCTGAATGTTCTAGAATGTTCGTGAATGTTCTGGAACTTTAGAGAATATTGTAGTATATTTTAGAATGTTTCAGAATGTTCGTGAA
>JAGFPH010003928.1:38700-76486 GCA_018207615.1 Philaenus spumarius | reverse complement strand
GCGGCCGCATTTTAAGTCCGATTTGGTCAAAATTTGGTACACGTGTTGGTTGTCTATGTGGCTCGGACGAGTTCGTTAGCCAAAAAAATCCAACTACCGGAAGTAGGTTTTTTGACCGGAAGTAAATATTTTTTGATATTTTAACTACGAGAATGATTTTTTTAGAGTTTTTTCTAAAAATATAAATGTAGGATATCATTCTGCACATTTTGTTTTTTTAGGCGACCTTTCAGCTCGCTTGGTTCCTCCAAAATCGACCAAAACGTAAAATACCATAAAAGTACCGGTTCGAAGCCAAGTAGTGCAAACTCGCGAGGCCACTAGGCGCAAACAAATTCTACTAATATATTGCGTACACACAGACAGCTGTTCAACGCCTTCGTAAGTAGACCTATTTCCCAAATTGTTGGTTGAAACCCTAAAACATAGGCAAATAAACTTAATTTTGGAAATTTGCTCAACTCACGTCAGCGGTACAGCTGCGTGGTCGAATTATTGAAACTTTTAATGACTAAATTTGGAATAAATAAATTTTGAGTGAGAACGAGATGGTGAATCTATGGAATACTCTGGGATTGGCTACGAAAGTGTGTGGTGTTTAAGAATAGTGCTTGGATTTTTTAGATACTTATGGTGGTTCGTAAACCAGACATAAGGGACGTTTTCTTCTGATCTGCGGAGGTGCAGCATCAGTGATGATCTGTTTAAGGTGTGTGTATCGAGACCCTTCGGCTCTGTGTTTGACTCTATTTGTTAGTTTTAGGATGAAGTCCTTAAGTGTGGGGATTGGCTTGACCAAAACCTTCCCTTTGGCCAAGCGAGGGATCACGGTGAAGCCGAGGGACTCCTAACATTTGGATGAATTGGGGGATTTCAGCCCTGATGGACCTTGTCCCCTTGTGGAGCGGACATACTCAGAGGGAGCAGTCCCTAGGTGTGTGTTGATTGTTCTGTTGTATCCTATTCGTGTATTCCGTAGATCCACTTACCCAACTGTTGACAGACCAGCTCTTGAGCCCGCACGAAGTACAATGTACGGGAACAGAACTCTGATCGCAGACACCGGGCTATCTTCGTATCCCAAGGAGAGTCGGTGCGCCAAAAAAATCGGTTTGGCCACCTATGTAGTCCCCAGCAGACTGAAGTGGCTCGAGACGGCAGGCAGGACGTCCACTCTGTAAATTGAGGTTGGCTTGTAAAACAAATGCACAATATAACTTAACTTTCACTGTCACAGGCACGGTACTTCTGACCAAGAAGACAAGGCGAAGAGGCACAAGATTCTCACAGAGTGTCCTCCGAAGAGACGTCTTAGAGCACAGGCGTACTACCAAATGACTAAGAAGTTCCTCTGGACTGTTTTCTTCCTCTACTTAGAAGTAATCCCTATGAGAGCTGGTAGTAGACTGATGAAAGATTACGTGAGGTGAAAAAAAATGTTTTCTTTTAAATACCTTGCCGGGTCCTCACAGCAAGGTTATGTGAGGTTGGGCCTGGCCGACTCACTAAAAACAACACCTCTTTCTCTTGCCCTTATTGGTTGGGCAGGGTATCACCTTTCAGTATAACTTCCTGACCAACCGGGCCTCTAAGTCGACAGACTGTCCTGTTAATTAAAATTATTTCAATGTTTATAACTACTTATAGGTTTCTCACTAGTTCTTCCTTCTTCCGCATCACCACCTGGATGTATCCTTCTATTTTATTCCACTTCTCCCGGCTTTCTAACATTAGCGGAATTAGGTTTTCCGGCACTATCTCCTCTTCTATTTCACTTTGCAGCTGTTCTCTCTGCGTCTTCCAATCTTTACACTTAAATAGAGTGTGCTCCACATCGTCATCCTGCATACAGCTAACACAAATGCTGCTTTCCGTTGTTTTTTTAATCTCCATAGGTAATGCTTGAAACAGCCGTGCCCTGTAAGAGCTTGCGTGACATAGAAATTCAGCTCGCCATGCCACCTGTCCCTCCACAGTCCAAGATCTGGTATTAGTCTGTGCGTCCATCTTCCTGTTTCCAGCTATGTTCCATTCGTTCTTCCACCTCTGGATAAGCCTCGCCCTCGCTTCCCGACTAATTGTGGCCTTAGATTTCTTTTGCGCACTAAGTTTTAAGTTTTTCAAACATTTCTTTCCTCTCCCTAGCTAATAAGTGCACTGGAGGAATTCCTTCCAAGACCAGGACCGCACTTTCCGACACCGTTCTATATGCTGCCACTATTCTTAGCACTGAGAATCTTTTCACTCTAAGCAGCCTTTTCCTGTAGCAATCCTTCTCTATAGCTTCCTCCCAAACAGGAGCGGCATATAACATCTAGCCAACAAACGTCTCTTCTTACTGCTGGGTCAACCTATATATTTGGCATAAGCCTTGCCAACTGGCCACCAATTTCTATAGCACTAATTGCCACCTGATTTATGTGTGGTATAAAACTTTAGTGTCTGTCTACAACTATCCCCAAGTATTTCAGTTGTTTCTTCCACTCTATCCTTTTCTTCGCATATTTATTATAATATAGCTTAATATTATTATAATTTAGCCTAATATTATAATTATTATATTATAATATTATAATTATGCAATTTCAGAATATGATATAATATTTTTTGACAATATATTGATTTGTGTAATTTGTTGACCCTTATTCTCCTCTAATATTAATACTGATAAAAATATTTATTATAAATCGGACATAAATATAAAATGTTATACTAAAATATCGTCATTATTATGTCATTAATTAATGTCATACTCTTTATTCTAAGTAACAGCTTAAATGTATTACAAAACTACCGTTATAAATTATTATAAATGTTTAGGCCATTATAAATTATCTGGTTTTAATAATATATTTAATTAAAATATTGTCATTATCATTTCATTAATTAATGTCATACTCTTTATTCTAAGTAACAGCTCAGATATATTACAAAACTACTGTTATAAATTATTATAAATGTTTAGGCCATTACCAGTTATCTGGTTTTAATATTATATTTAACTAAAATATCGTTATTATCATGGCATTAATTAATGTCATACTCTTTATTCTAAGTAACAGCTCGGATATATTACAAAACTAGTGTTATACATTATTATAAATGTTTAGGACATTACCACTTATCTGGTTTTAATATTATATTTAACTAAAATATTGTCATTATCATGGCATTAATTAATGTCATACTCTTTATTCTAAGTAACAGCTCGAATATATTACAAAACTAGTGTTATACATTATTATAAATGTTTAGGACATTACCAGTTATCTGGTTTTAATAATATATTTAATTACAATATCTCCATCATCATTGCATTTGTTTAAAGCAAGAATAGCAATTTGCGGTCATAGCAACAAGAATTAGAAGACTGGCTCAAATTTAAAACACGTACTAAGTAGTTGAATAAAACACCGAAGGTGTTTTTGTGTTTATTATTAACCTACAGGAACGTCCTGCAGGAAGGAATTTCCTGGAGTGTAGAAATAATCTTGTGGACACTTCCAGTAAGAGAAGCCAATTATAACAAGGACTGGAAACTTCTTTAATAAGAGAAATTGTGAGCTCCCTTTTATTAAATTGCTGTCAGAAGACAAGTTAAAAGCGACACGTAAATTTTACAAAGTTTGAAAATATAACGTGATATAATCATAATCTTTCATCGCCTTTCCACTGAAGAAGAGACTTTTAAAAGTTATATTTACAGACTTTTTATTTCTGCTTTATTGAAAAGGGTAAAGCTAAAACAAGTTTTAATTGTTACTCATAAAATAAAAGTAGTATTGTTTCAAAATTAAATGATACAACTATATTGTTTTAAATATAATAATTTTTATTCAAATGCAATGTTTTATTTGGTTATACTAATTATTTGTAGCCACGCGTTTCGGTACCACAAGCTGCATCTTCAGGCATGCTACTTATGTCAACTTATACAATTATTGTTTACCAATACTGAATTTTTGTACACACTTTAATTCATTTGTTGTACACGTCATTTAAAGAAAAACATTTGTTCTACATAATAACACCTAGTTAAGTATAATTCAATACTTATGAGGTTGTTCTTGTCTGTATGTTTACTCCCTATAAAACTAATAGTAAAACAGTCATCAGCCATATCAAGGTTAATTTAGTAAGTTTAGATACAATTTTCAAAACTGTGATACCTTGCTTTTTTAAAGTTGTTTTTTAATGCAATTTCCAACAACACAACTCTTTTTTAGGCTGCCTTTAAAAATGTGTGTATGCTATGGACATTTTCATGGACTATCAATTCATTTTGACAATCCAAAAGTTTTGATACTAAAAAAACTATATAAATTATGTTATCTCCTAATTAAATTTAGTATAAAACCCATATCTTAACCTTATATAGTATCCAATTGCCTGAAGTCACGGTTACTAAACTGCTACTAAATAATTATTAAACTTGCACCAGCAATGTTTTGCCACGTAACAATATTTTCACCAACAAGAATAGTATATAGATTATTTTTAATCCTCAAACACATGAATTTAACGTCTAGTGGTGGCATGATAGTGTATATATTTATTAGACTATTTCGTTTTGTAATGTGTGCCTAAACTATGTTTATTGTTTTTAGATTATGTTTCATCTACGTTGAGAAATGGTTGAAAATGAAAATTCGTCTACAATTAATAGATAAAGTAGACTCAAAGTTTGACATGTTTACATTTTTATAAAAAAATTTAATACCTCTGTCATATATATTTTTTTTAAACTAACGTGTAGAAAGTTATATTTCTCAGACATCCATCTTTGCAATAAATTAAATAATCTTATAGGCCTACGCCAGTAACACTTTCACAGTTATAAAGTTATTAATGCATTCAGCTCACAAGACTCCTGTCTCAGACTTTCCTAAAAGTCCAGGTTGTAACTATTTACACGGCACAACTGAAATGAAGCAATTAGAATTAAATTGTTTCAGTTTCTTAATCAACAAGTCAGGAAACTTGCTTCTTACTTGGAACTAAGTTGAGGTAGAGAGGTAAAAGCAAGTCAGTAAATAAGCCTTTCTTCTTGGATTAAGTATGTTTGTTTAACTAGGTCTGTCTGTCGTTCTGTCTAGGGCTACATGCTATAAAATAATCACCTTTCATAATGTCGGTATGCTTACGGTAATTTTAACAAAGAAATGGAAATATACCTGATGTGTGGATTGAGCAGTGCCTCTTTCACGACATTTAATAGAATTTTTGAAGAGTGATTACAAATTCCTTACAGTATGTCTTAAATGTTAACCCTAGGTCTTCCAACCTTTTTTAGTGGCATTATATCCCTAGGGAATTAAAAACAAATTCCACAAATAATTTATTAATTTTAACTAAAGTATATAAAGTTAAACATGGAGCCAAACAAATAGACTTGTTGAAACCTCTAAAATGTTCTAATGAAAAAGTAGAAATGGTTTACAACAATTAGGCTAGTAAAATAAAAATATTCAAATAACAAACATAAATTTGAGTAAAAATTTTGTGTTTTCACACTTTTCCAATTTTGAGTCTGTTTGTTCATTTTTACAGGAAAAACACACATTGGTCTTCTTATTATGCAGGCCAAAAATGTATTTATAGCATTTGCAGCAAACAATAGTGGTCTTACCAAGCTTTTGCGTTGCTCCTCTGGAAATTTCAGTTGAACAAACGTGGCACTGTCGTTTCGAAGACGTTCTGTTGGCAGTTTGCTGATAAAGTTTTCTGGATAGAATGCGTTTCATTGATATCACAGTAGATTTATGAGGTTATGAAGCCCAAAATGTTGAGGGATGTATCAGCTCTAAGCCAAGCCAATAGAGTTGACTTATTTTTATATTCAACGTACTCAACTAGTATGAAGTTTTATTAAATTACTCTGTATATTACGATAAATATTGTAATGTCATGGTTGCCAACATACAAAAACGAAATAACTCTTCATAATATAACAAAACTAAATACATATAATTTGTGTACAATAGTTAGTGAGATTATACATGTATTTGTTGTAAAATATGCATATTATACCTTCAATCGTGTAATGTAATGTTTTTACCATGGGCAATCTAGTTAGCGCGGTTTCCGAAGGGAGGTACCTGCATTCTACATTTTCAAATATATCCCATCACTTATTTAAATATTTGATTTGTGATTGTTGTATCTTACAATGGGACACGTAATGAAGAATAAATAATGTTTAAATAAGTTTCAAAGTTCACGGAAGGAATGAACAAACATATTCTACAACGTAGTAATTTTTTAACGCACTTGGAAAGACCAATGGTTAAAACAAAAATAAATTTTTTAAGTGCAGTAAAAGTACTGAAACTAGAATTTGGAGAATTTAAAATTCTCTAAAAATTATAAATACATGTTTGAATAAAAAAATGATTTACGAAATTCGTAATTTATCTAATTCATTGATTGTTTCTATAATTTTGACCCCATCTTGATAGAACAGCACTGACAATTATTTTGCTTAACATTTTCTTTACAAAAATTACATTTCTAGAGATAACTTATTAAGTCGTTTTAAGAACAAAATATTTTTACTGCCAAGCAGATGACTTGAATGCTTGCGTATGGAATGCGGCCACTATTGGCTAGAGCAGCCTTGTCCCCAAGCCTCGCCAATAGTAGCGCGGTTGTCATAGTGACGGTAGCCCCTACCACTAGTTAGTGCTGTGGTGGGAGAACTCTTTCCCGCACCCCGCTGTCCCCTCGCATGCATTCAACTCATCTGCTGACAGTAATCTACCAGTATTTTAAGGTTAATTATTTAAATTTAATCGAACATTTTTTAGGCAGCTTATAACAATTTTTAATCAATTCGAGAAATAATTTTACAACTGATCAAAATGTTTAATACAATTACATGTAGAGCATCAATATGGGTTTATGTTTAACAGTGATAAGTACTTTACATTAGCAGAGGCAATTGTTGAATTTTGCTTGTTTGTTTTAACTAAATCGTTTTGCTAAATATTTAAATTTATATTTTAACGTTTCACTAAACAATTTTCTTTAAACGTAACCTTGCGAGATAAGGCTGCTTCAATCAAGTAAAGGTCGACGCTATGCATTTATTATAAGAGCTTACACCTTCTAGCCCCTTCTGTTAAATAAACAAACACTTCCATACTTCTACTTCTTCATGAATACAAGTTACGGACAATTACTTGATGCTAAAGGCGTTTACTTTATTCATGGTATATATCTTTTAAGAACAGATTTAGTATATTAAAATAAATATTCCGATAATGCAGATAGTGGGGTGAGTTACGTAGTTAAGATTAAGTATAAGACATACAAAATTTGAGTGCATTTTACATTTTATTGCTATGAAATCCAAGCATTACCTAAAATAATCCACATAAATATTTATTCCTTTTAAGTCAAGTTTGAAAATGAAGTGTCTTCAGATAATTTGTATTTATAATGAATGTTTACGGACACGTTTGACGTACTTTGAATTGCAAAATTCTCAGTCAAATGTCCTACAGAATATGTGTATATAGGATGATATTTTTAATTCACCATCTCTAATATTTAAAATTCTGAATACAAAATCTGCTTTTTAAATTATTCACCTTCATTGACAACTTTAGGATTTTTTTTTTTTTAAATTCCTTTAAAGGTTAATAAGTTTTTTTTTATTTAGTCGTTATTTTTATTCCAATAGTAAATAACTATTGAGTATTTTACGGTCGTTTGCATCCGAGTCCTACTTTGGGCTGAGGCCAAATATACGTTAAGAACGACGTGTGAAGTCCCAAGAGATGACTGTTGATTTCATTTGTTGCATACGTCTCGACAGTTGGTAGGTTGAACCTCAAGTCAAGTGCAGGGGAGATCAATAAGCTCTGTGGTAGTAATCCCTAGTACTTTGCTTTCGCAGTTTGTACGATGGCCTGAATCAGTGCAGCTTTGTTTCCAATAAACTAAACTGATAAGTTTATGTCGGGTCAGATTGCTATATACGTGATAGGAACTCAGCAGCTTTATATACACGGCATTAATTAATTTAATAGTATTGTTAGATATTTGTGTTTTTATAATGTAAAACAGTCAAACCATGATTTAAAATCAATTTACCAATTAAAAATATTGAAATATTTATATTTTGTTTAGTAAATACAAATAAAGTACAATTTCCTAAATGATAAGCTCAAAAATCATACTTTGTTCAGAGGGAAAATGTAAAAATGTTAGAAATATTTATGTTAGTAAAAATATCTATCTATCTGCTTTCGTTCAGTAATTGTGTCATTAAAATTGGTCAATTTCATTATAACCAGAAAGTAATTACCACATACTGAACTTCTATACTGGATCCATAGTTAATTTGTTTGCCTATTATGTCCAAACAATCAAACATAAGATTGATGAACAATGCGGCATGATGCAAGGCGAGTTTCAAACAAATATTTATGAATATAATATTTTAAAACACCGTTCCGAAATGTCTATAACTTTATTTTTATCTAGATCTTTCTTTATCTCTAAATTTTGTCAGCAGTAAAAAAGCTTTAAAAAGTGGTACTTCATGATAGCATTTTATAAAGATAATTAAAAATGTCTCAAGAGCCAAATTTAAAAAACATTGAAAAAGATATTTTGAATGAAAACGAGGGAGCCCAAATGTATTTTTTTATTCAAATTTTGGGGTTTAAAAAAGGTTGTGGAGATTTTTTTAACAGAATCAGAATTTAAAATGGACAAATAGGCAAAACATAATCTGGTATTATAGCTATGAAACTGCAAAATGGGTAGCTGTTTGTAATCAAGAACATTAAAATAATTCATACTTTTAATTATCAATAATTTGTGCGTAGATTTCTTGTATTACCTAAACATAATAAATATTGATCGCTTTTAAATAACATTTTATTACATGAGCTAAAATTTTATGTTTAGTAGCATTTAAAGTTAATTTCAAAGTGAACATAATGATGTCTGCATTTACATGAGCTACTGATCTACTAATTTATATTTAGTTGTAAACTTCACTTCCTACTAAACAGCTATTTCCATCGTGGGAAGCATACGGGTTTAGAGTATTATAAACCAGTCTTAAGTCTCAGGTAAAGTCATGTAAACAACAACTTTCAACAATATTTTGTAACAATATGTTTGTATCGTTAGCATTGCTTAGTTTTAAAATATTTTTTTTATTATTAGAGTCCCTAATTATCCCCCCTAAATATCAATATTATATAGGCTTTCAAAATAAATATTACTCGTACTTTCAATAAATAGTAAATATAAACAAACAGGCCTTCTATTTAGTTGACTTAGGTTGAAAGAGCAAAGATACAAATTTAATAGAGTAAGAAAACACACTCACATAAGTAGACCTACATTAATTACATTTGTTTATTAAATTGTTGAAAAAACTAAATACAACTGTGATTTTTTGTGATTTAATTAGTTTAAAGTTAAGTTTAGTTTAAATTAAAGTTTATTTGATTCGTTAAGTAGTGTATTTATTTTAGTAATATTAACTCCTTTAATTATTTGAAATTTAAACAAGTTGAATACTTTAGGTATGTAGATATTAGTATTAGCCTGACAGTATTACCACACGTTTTGCTAATATAAAATACAATATTTATATTTGAGTTTCATCTTGAATACAAATTGCAGCAGTTGAATAAAGAATGTTCTCCGCTAGACACGTACCGTGGTTGCTTCAAATACATTTCAATTGAAAGATTTAACATCTGATACTAACCTCACAAATATGATTTTTTAGAGAAATACTAACAGTGTATTTAACTAATCGTTTTTTCTAACTCGAATATTTGTTGTTCACACCAAATTACTTAAACCTGAACATTAACTTTACAATTTACTAAACAACAAAAAATATAAAAAAATCTATGATGGAACTCAGGGGCACTTGGGCGAGTTCAAAGTTTACTAAGATATCCGATGATCAACTCTAGGGCTACATCTTATATCAGCTACCGAAATAATCTTATAATTTAGTGCTTAAATTTCTTAAAAAATCAATTTTAAAAAGATTTTGCTGTAGGCTATGTGTGTCACATGTAACTGCCCCCTTTTTAGAACTAATTTCATGCAAATTGACATACAACTTCGTTATAAACACCAAGAACGAGAATCAAAAGGGGAAAATGCGTATAGCCTATAAATAATTTCACGAATCACGGTCGTTTGGATATAGGAATTAATAAATTACGAAACTCTCAGTGCGAGAGTAAATTTTGCCTTTTTCCAATTTATTATAGCTCTACATCTCAAAAATTCTTTATTAATTTATTATAAACAGGAAATTTTCTCTTTATTATAAAGAGCTGAGGTTTTATACATTTTATTTCTTATCAATTAATTAACTAGGTACAATACCTGTTTTTTTTTGTCTTGTATCAAATCCTAAAATCACTTGGAGATTACAGCGGTTGCGGGTAACCTAACTACCCATCTTCAGATCACAGAGAAAATGAAATAATTTTCTTACATTAACCAAACCTTAATGGATAAATCAAAAATAAAAAAAATAAACGGTATCAGTTAACTGACACAAACTTTCTCCCAACTTACTGTAGTCAAAATAATATTGTTTTCAATCATTTTATTTATTACTTTTTAGAACAAAACAAAAAAATAATATTTTACCTACGTCAATCGTATTATTGTCCTAGGCGGGATTCGATCGCGCGACCTTTGAATTACTGGCCGTGATCGCTAACATGGTGCTACCCCGTGCGGCCGCCGCCGCGATGCTAGATTGACAACATAAACTTGTTTATTTTTAAACATTTCCCCATAGTTATAAAACTCCGAAGTTTTGATAAAAGCGGGTGGGGTCATTTTGTTTGGCATCTTAAGCACGATAAATACTGAAAATTTGATCAAAATCGTTAGAGCCGTTTTTGAGAAATTTGCATTTTTGTCATTTTTTATGGGTTTTTAGGGGTAAATTAACCTTAAAAATTAAAAATTCCAAAAAATGAAAAAAACGCCTGGAGATATTAGGGTTTAGTACCTACATACCAAATTTCATGAAAATCGGACCAATAGTGTCCTCTCTGGTCGTGTATACATACTGACAGACTGACAGACAGACACCACTCTAAAAACACTTTTTTGGGGTTCTGGGAGCACCAAAACAGATAATTCAACTGAAAATTCAAATTCGAACATTTTTACGAAAACAATACTTTCTCCATATACTACGTATAGGTTGGAGAAAGTAAAAATAATCGAGTTGCAAAATTGTTGGCAAAAAATTATCTACAAATCCGGTTTGTCTGTCTATTGCAATGTTTACTGTCTACCAAATTTCACGTGCATCGGTTCATTGATTTGGCAGATAATGTGATAAATCTGTCAGTAAAAAATGTGTTATAAGGACATGTAACATGTTAAACATAAGCTTATAGGCCTACACTCCAGGAACATTTTGAAACTTTATTTTACTAACCGAATTGAAATCGTGTAACATATAGTTCGGTAACTAAAGAAGGAGGAGATCATACTTAAACTTTTTTTAAACAAATTAATTTCGATGTATTTAAACTCATTAACATCAACTCATACGTTTTTTAATGAAATACCAAGTATCATATCGTAGAACAATTTAGTTACAAATGAAATCTTTGCATGAGAGTTTCATAAAAAGTTGACAGAAAATAAGGCTATAACAATTATTATTTTAGAAATTCATAATACTATTAGTATTCAAGTTTTCCTTTCTAATATTAGCCATGTGAATGGATCATTAATATACGAATTTATAGTAAAAACTATTAAATATATGTAGTTAAGCTGTAGATGACAATTTCTATGTTTTATTCTCCGTGTAACAGAGTAATTATACTAATGTTGCAATTGCATACAAATTATATTTTTATCAAAACTAACGAATCTAATAATTGTAAATTATGGTTTTGCGTTCAACTAATTGTCCTAAATGTTTAAAAGTTATTATTATATATGGTGAGCAGTAAATGGTTTAGTTACATGGTATCGATTATTGGGAATCTGTGTTTCATCCCGTTGCCATAGTGATGGGGACTGGTTTGATGTTTATTTTAAATTAATAGCAGCGAGCAGCTTCTGCTGAGCAGTAGATTGCTGATATCTGTCACCCGTCTAGAACATTCCTTAGAATGGGACTGTAGCAATGACGTCGCAGTTTTTCTCACTAGTATTAAACTTTAAAAAAAACAAGTATTACTTTGTTTCCAAACGGAGGTGGTATTTTTTTAATTTGCCAATTTTGTTGTAATATTTTTATTCTCAACTGTATTTAGTCAATGTAAAAACTACTTAAGTATAAAGAAAATAAACTGTATACGGTACGTTCCTTTTTGACATCCAAGCTAGTTTCCTGTAGTTAATTTTATATGTTTTAATGATTTAATCTGTAATTAAAATACATACTATCACACATAATTGAAATTAAAATGCCATAGCAACCCTTTGTTTGTTGAGTAAGATTATGTGCTTGATGGTAAAACCTAAACTGCAGGAATTAGGTAGAACAATATTTTTATTCCGTTGATACAAACGACACCATCACAACTAACGAAGGTTCTCAACGTGCTAATTATTTTATGACGGAAAAACTCACGCTCTCCCCTCTCCCTTCTCTGTCCAGCGCCTCCTTCACTGGAGAAATTCTATTAAGTCTAAATTTAATTTCTAACAACACCACCTTATAACTCACTGTCAAATAAAAGGATTGATTGAATTTTGTTTATTTATTTACTTGTATTTTATTTTCTGATTTATTTATTGTTTTATTATTTTGCTTACCATGTTTATGTTATGCTTGTCAGACTACTGAATATGGGGAATCAGCAAATAGCCAGTAACTATTTTAAACTTACATGGTTCTAACTGTAACAGCTTGTGCTACTGTTTTTAGCCTTCCAACTTTTTTCATTTTACATTTTTTTAAATAATTATTCATCTTGTTGATTTATTTTAAGGTATTAAATATTTCCCTTCAGCACAACATAAGCCTACCGCAAAACAAGGCTGTAGGTATTTGCATTCTACTCTTCTTATTCTTAGTTAAGCTTATCGTACAACATTTATCATATCTACGATGAATATTTACAACTCATAGCTACAACATTTCCGTGTTGTACAGCAAACCATCTTCACGTTACCAGCGTTATTTACTTCCAAGAGACAACTTGTAACCACCGATGTTTGAAGGGCACGTTTTCGTACATAGCATGTGGACGAATATAAATTAACCTTGTTAATAAGTCTAAAACGATTAGATTTTCAAATTTGGGAACATCTAAAAACGTGATTAATTCTTAAGTTTTTAACCGTTAGAACTGGATTGGGACACTTTTTGTTCTACTCCTTGGCCGGGGAAAATAAAAACTTTTCTATCAAAAAACGAATTATAAGTTGATAGCTCACTTTTTGAAGAACAATCTAAGGGGATATTCCATGCTGAAAATCCTTTTCCTCATAATTAACTTTGCAATCCACACATGCTTACACAAATAGTAATTACACAATTTGATTTGTTAATGTGTTCTGTACTTAGTCGTGTGTGAAAAAATTACCTATTGTTATTAATTTACAAAGACATTAAATCAAACAATATTAATAAATTTCATTAACATCTTTGTCGAAATTTTCGCCTTTACTATTTTACTGAGTAAACACTATTAATGGTAACAATGTTTCCTATTCTGCGATCAGTACCTCTCTGTATCATAAATTTATTTAAATATGTACTAGAATCAACTTCTATTGTGAATCAACCATAGTCAGTTTTTGGGAAGTCAATTGTTTGAATAAAACTTTAACAGCTAGCTTTTAAATTAAATGATTTTGTTCGATAAACAACAGTTTTTGTACAGTTTAAACGTTTTAAGAACCATGCGGAACCATTCAGCATTTACTTATTTTTTCCATTTCAATGAATTGGTATTTATATTTTGGTATTCCAGTCCATTTATTCAATTGCAGTTTAGGCTACATATTTATATTTATAGAAATTGTTTCTGTATGTTTCAGCCAGTTATACAGCGGCATTTAAAATAAACCAAATAATCAATAGTCGTACCACATTCAATCCTTTTACATTTCAAACTCTGTGGTGTTTTGTTTAGAGTGACAGTATAATATGTAAAATTTTCAGTCATTAAGTTTTCACAAAGACGGAATTTTACCTTGCCTGAAAACTGATAAAGTCTGTTCGTGTTCTAGGCTGTATTCTACACTTGTATTGTATTTATTGGGAAATTTGTTATCGTTATTCATTCTGTGCTTAACGTTCTCACTCTGGGCACTTAGAAACTAAAGAAGAACGGAGAGTTAATAACACACGGAAAATTCGAACCTCATAAGAATAACATAAATAGAATTTTTTCCATAAAATTTAGTCAGTGCAGTTTTTTTATTCAATGCCCATCAACTGATTTTGAAATAATAGGATTGATAATTGCAACGATTTCAAAGTATTTCTAACTTGAAAATTTAGACTACATTGTGGCAGAAATTAGGACAAATGTAGGAATTGTTCTTACAATGTAAAATTTATCCTTATATTTGTTCTTGCTTGAATTATTAGTCACGCTGTTACAGCAAACATTTAAAAAAAATGTAGTAATTAAGTTTTTTTTAGCATGAAATGCTAGAAAATTTTAATTTGGCAAGAAAGTAGTTGTTTTAAGGTAGATATATTAAAAATACTAGCTGGCCCGACCCGGCTTTGCACGGATAGACAAATCAAAGTTAAATTTATATTAACAAAAAATATATTATATCAATAAATAGATTACACTATGTATTTCTTATGGGGATTTTTAGTAACTTTGACCCCCCCCCCAAACCTCCCCTAAAATTTTGATTTTTATAAAAACTCTTTCTTAGCGAGCACCTAGGGCCTTAGAGGAAGATACATTATAAATTTCATTCCAATCCGTTCGGTGTTTCTTTTTAGTAACTTTGATCCCCCAAACCAACCTAAAATTTCGAATTTTTTAAAACCCTTTCTTAGCGAGTACCTAGGGCCCTAGAGGAAGCTACATACCAAATTTCATTCCAATCCGTTCCATGGTTTTTTGCAGTAACTTTGACCCCCCAAAACTCCCCTAAAATTTCGAATTTTTTAAAACCCTTTCTTAGCGAGTACCTATGGCCCTAGGGGAAGCTACATACCTAATGTCATTCCAATCCGTTCGGTAGGTTTGGAGAAATCGTGATTTAGTAACTTTGACCCCCCAAAACCCCCCTAAAATTTCGAATTTTCGGAAACCCTTTCTTAGTGCGCATCTAGAGCCTATAAAGAGTATTAGTACCAAATTGCATGTTTGTAGGCCTCGTGGTTTTGGAGAAACTGTGATGAGTTATTGAGTCAATTGTATATGGCTTTTATAAGTAAAGATGAATAAAAACAATTTTTGTATTAAGGGCTTCCAACCGTAATTAAGGTAGATAATTGTATACATTTTTAACCGTAAGAGATAAACTGGGACCTTACCCCATAAACTATAGACTTTATTTCTCAAAAATTAAATTCCTTCGTAGCAAAACAAAGCATACTTAAATGGTGAACTTTAGGAATTAAATAATTTTAATCAATAAGCAAATGATTTTAAAACTGTTTCTTTTTAAACTGTTAAAACATTCTTTTATTTATGTTAGTTAACATCTTTTATGTTAATAAATTTAAGTTCTTTGTGGAATAAATTGTAAATTTTTTTAAATTAAAAACACTGTCTACTCCAAGAGAGTTGAAAATTTAAAACTTGCATACTTAAAAACTTGCGGTACTTTGATGAAATTTAGAATTTTTTATGGATTTGAAATATTGCTGCGAATAATTCTGAAATGTAGGTAAAAACACAATCCCGTTGTACAATAAACACTTCACAGTTTTAATTAAACATGAAGACAAATAAACTGAAATGAGAGTTACTTCATTACTCTGAAACGATAAATTTCAAGCAAGACTTAATTGTGAATTTATATGGCGAAATTCTCTGACTAGTTTAATTTGAATGCTGTACAATAGTTCCAAGTTATCGAACTAAACTCATTAACAAATACTTATTTATTAGTGTTTTAATGAACCTATGATTGGTATATAACTACAAATGATACCTTGCCAAGATTAAAAGTCATTGAAAGCTCATTTTAAAATAAAATAAACGGTACCAGGAACTGGCACATACTTTCTCACAAACATATTTAAATTATTAATCAGATTCACTGTGACTTCATAATTTTATTGTAGGTGGAGTAGGAGAGGGGATTTATTAAAGTAGGAGATTAACTAATAAATATTATTATTATTATCTAGAGAGAAAACTATTCGATCGATTTCAAACAAATTTGCACCAAACTCGTCAATTAGGGCTGTATAGTAGCACGAAAAAAGGTTTTGTAAACTTTTTAAAAGCCACCCATTTTTTTCCAAAAAACCCTCAAAAATCAGTTATTATTATTATTATTAGCTAAACGAGAATTTATAGACATTTGCGGTTTTTTGCACATGTTAGGTGTACATTAAAGGCCACAAATAAGCAAAATTTTATCAAAATCGTTAGAGCCTTTTTTTATAAAAAAATAATAACTGATTTTTTGGGGGGGTTTTTTGCCAAAAAGTGGGTGGTTTTTCAAAAATTTTCAAAACCATTTTTCGTGCATCTATACAGGCCTACTTGACATGTCTAGTGCTAATTTGTTTGAAATCAATCGAATAGTTTTCGCTCTAGCTTTTATACATACAGACATTTTGTAAAAACCACTTTTTTGGACTCAGGGGTCCCAAAACAGATATTTCCACAAAAGTCTCAACATCAATATTTTTGCTATAGTATAGTGAGAAAGAAATAACTTAAAACTTACAAGCATTTAAGTTTATAAAATAAAAAGCATGAACTTGAGAGTTTAAAAGCTTGCCAAGTTTGATATGATGAGTGTTTTAATATGATTTTATGATATTTTTCGATCTAGAATTTAATAAACTAAAGTATTATCTTCTTAAATTTATTTTTGAATATCTTACGACAAAAATATTTAGTATAAAGGTATGTTTATTAATTCAAAACTCAACGGAAAACTTCAAATTAAGCTAAGTGGGTTTGGGAGGAGGAGAAAAGTTGATTCGAAAATCCTTTTATTTATTCAAATTTATTCCTAATATTTAATACACTTATTTACCAAAACTGAACGACTAGTTCAGATACGGTGACTTGACCGTGACGGTGTTGACCACAACAGCTTCATACGTATTAGGTATAAGTTCAAACTACCACAATTTATACCTAATAATGCATCTCTACATTGTTTGTGTTTTTTATACTTTTACTTACTATAAACACATAAGCTGGTATAAAAGCATGAGAAAATAAATATTCCTTTTCTGGAAAACCCCAATTCTCGAAAACAAAATTTGAAAGTTAGTAAACTTTCGCAGGCTATAACTTAAGATGTTTTTCATTAAATAATTTAAAGTTAAATTACAATTATGATCGAATCAAGTGATTTTTAAAAGCCTTAGCTATAAAAGCTTTAGTCTATGCGTACTCTTAAAACTCTGTTTCTAAAGACCTCACTGTGAACATAGAATGATGAAGAACGGCGAGTGGAATGACATACGGAAAAGCCAAACTTCAATATCCAAATGCACTATGACAACCTACTATTTAAGACAACCTATAAACACGCTGACGGATTTACCGCATTTCCGAGTTATACTACTCCACTTAACCTATAAAGAAAAATAGGTAGTTATTAGCGAATTTCCGTTGGAAAAATGAGCTATTGCAGTGGCCCTTATGGTCGGGTGTAGCAAATGAGAACCGATCATAGCTCGCTTGGTTCCCCCAAAATCGATCAAAACGTACATAAAAGTACCCGGTTCAAAGCCATGTGCTGGATTCTACCGTGGGTTTGGCGTGCGAAGCACGCAATGCATTGTGTATTGAAGATACTCACAATACGGGGGTTGGCGTGCGAAGCACGCAATGCTTAGTGTGTTGAAGATACTCAAAATACGGGGGTTGGCGTGCGAAGCACGCAATGCTTTGTGTGTTGAAGGTACTCCCAATATCCGGAATGGCGTGCGAACCATTTTGCATCTATTCAGCACCGTCGTGAATAGACCTATTTCCTAAATTGTTGGTTGAAACCCTAAAAACATAGGCCTATAAACTTAATTTTGGAAATTTGCTCAACTCACGTCAGCAGTTCAGCTGCGTGGTCGAATTATTTAAAATCGTGTGATACGTGTTCCATATTATAGTTACGGTTTAGTTTCTTCAAAATTTAAACATATAGTCAAAATATTTTGTATGTCTAAATGCTAGTAGTTCATGCTAATTATTCTTACTTTAACTCTGTCAAAGTGTATGCCATGTTTATAAATAAATATTCATACCCATGTACCCATGGCCTTATATTAAATATTTGTGTCGTAAGATATGTAAATATAAAATTCAAAACAAAATATTGCTTTGGTTTATAAAATATATATCGAAAAGATCATAAAATCGTTTTACAACCCTCATTACACTCTCTGTAAAACAGTAACACAACTTCTCGTTTAAACGTCAATTAAAAACCTAAAATTAAACTTTCACTAAACTCTCATTAAAATCCGTATTGAACTTTTGTTAAAACACCCATTCAAACCTTCATCAACACCCTCTGTAAAACAATAACAAAACCTTTCGTTTAGACGTCCATTAAACACATTATTAAACCCACAGTAAACTATCATTAAACCCCATATTAAACTTTTGTTACACACACTCAAACCTTCATCAGCACTCTCTGTGTGAAATAATCACAAAATATCTCGTCAAAAAGCCAATTAAAAACATAATTAAACCTAGACTAAGCTTTTGTTAATACCCATATTAAATTTGAGTTGAAATACTTATTATTAAAACGCTCTAAACCACCTGGTAACCTTTCAACTCTCACGTTTGTGTTTTTATTTTATAAACTTTAATGCTTGTTTATTTCTAATTAATTCAGTTTTATTGTGAGCTTCCATACGATCTTGGGAAGGTTGTAATTATTTTCTGACAGTACTTTCATTAAAACACAAATCAATAAGTTTTTAGAAATTGAGACATTTCTTGAAATAACACCAGGTGTCAGTTTATGATATTTTTCTAGGAGATACAAAAAATGTCCTAGCTTTGAACAGGTTCTTTTCAACAAACCTTATTTTTTTCTAAACACATATTTATTAGACAAAAGTAATTAAATACATTTTTATCTGTTTTGAAGCTTGTGTATCTTTAAAAAAAATATATATCACATCTGGGGGTTTTTCAAGAAACGTAGAGGTTTAGTATTTAAAAATATAAATTCCTACAAAATGTAGTTACGTACTCTTACAATTATTAATAAAAAGCAAATTCTAATTAATGTTAGTAATCAAAATAACATTTTCACACAGTAAAAATAATAATTTGGATATTTAAAAAAAATTATTACTGGTCTCTAAAAAATTAACTTTTATAAAATGCGCTTGTGAAATAACTTTTAGTGAAATTAAAAAGTGGAACAGACTTAACTTGAAGAAACTGTGTTCAAAACATATATTTAAAAAATGAAAAATAAAACACAAATTATATGAAAGAAAATCAGACATTCATTAACTACATCTAAACACCCTAAACAAAATCTCAATTATTATTAATCATCTTCTTAACTACTATTTTAAAAAACTGTACAGACAACATTTGAAAAAACTGTGTTCAAAAACATATATTTAAATAATAAAAAATAAAACACAAATTATATGAAAGAAAATCCAACATATATTAACTACATCTAATCACCCTAAACAAAATCTCAATTATTATTAATCATCTTCTCCACTACTATTTAAAAAAAACTGTAACAGACAACATGTGAAGAAACTTTGATCAAAAAAATATATTTAAAAAATAAAAAACAAAACATATACAAATTATATGAAAGAAAATCCAACATTCATTCCCCTACATTTAAAATAAAGTTGTATGGAAACAATAAAGTGAGACTATCAGACCATGAATGATAAGGCAAATAGATTAAGCCTTAAAAATTATTTTCACTTCAATAAACCTAGTGAAAGTTGTAAATAACAGTTAATATCTTATTTACAATTTTAGAACAACAAATAAATACGATCTCTTTCTTGGCAAAACAACAGTTGTCAAATGACATAAATGTTGTTTTTTTTACAGAAAACAAGCTGACAAGTAGGGTTATTCCAGAACAGCTGTTTTTAACAATGTAAATTATGAGTGACGAGTGTTGTTTTTAAAGAAAAGAATACCATCTCTAAACGTATTGCAGTGCATTCTAGCGGAAATATCTAAAAACAAAATTCTGTATTTTTTGACATACAGGTATGGGGTTTTTCCGAGAAACGCCTCAATTGTTTTGGTTTGGTATCTATATATTTAAAAAAATTCCTGATTTTAGTTCACTCACTTCCTGAAGTTAATACTTAACCGATTTTGATGATTCTTTTTTTAATTAAAAGATAATTTTCAGTTCTAAGTCACTGTGAAGCTAAATATTTGATTTACACTTTTATTTTAGTTTTATTCCGAGTTTGAAAAACGCATCAGTAGCCTATGCTACAACTAGGCTAAATAGGAAATACTGTAATTTGATTTTAAACAGCTGATAATTGAGTTTCAAATAAATAATTTGTTTACTTTAAACTTACTCAAATGTCAACAGATGATTTTATTTAGGTTATGTTATTGTTGGTGTGTTTTAGGTCTGATTTGTTGCTATGTAATTGAACTATAGGCTTTTTATTTTTGTTATAAATATTTTACTTACACTTTTGTTTTGGTTATATTCAGAGTTTTAAAATCGCATCAGTATGCTACAACTAAAACTAGGAAGTTATTGGTTCTAAACAGCTGATAACCTAATTATTTACCATCTTAGTTTTGAGGTTATTCTTTATAACTTTTTTGTTAGGTTTTTGATTAAGTGTAGACCTGAGCCTTACTGGTTCTTCTAACCTTTATTATTACTGCTGTTATAAAATATAAGAAATAATTTGATTTGAACATTTAACATTATTTACCATCTTAGTTTTGAGGTTATTAGTAATCCTACACTTTTATTATAAATAAAACAAAACATATGTTTTTAGAAGGTCGCACCGGGGGTTGGCGTGCGGAGCACGCAGGGGTCTCCCCTA
Source organism: Philaenus spumarius (assembly GCA_018207615.1). Lineage (NCBI taxonomy): Eukaryota > Metazoa > Arthropoda > Insecta > Hemiptera > Aphrophoridae > Philaenus > Philaenus spumarius. The sequence goes on along the minus strand of JAGFPH010003928.1, from coordinate 55,308 downwards.
GTACACAATTATAATTAAACGATCACGGAGTATTGCATTAAAAATAAAAAGTTAGATCTCACTGTATTTAAATATTAAAAATAAAATACATTAGCTATAGCTTCAACGGATGTTTGAATACAACGCACAATTTTCACGACATTAATATTTACGTCTTTTTCAGTACCTTACATATAACTTTCTAGAAAGTATATACTTAGGACAGACAGAATAATTTATATTACATAACTTATTAAATACAAGATACTTTTTATTTTCAATAAAAAATAAAAAAACTTCACTGTGCATTTAATAGTATATTTTTTTGCGTTATATATTACATAATAAAGAAGGCATGGTCGTTTCCAAGGCGTAAGTTAAATAAATAAAATCATTTCCAAGCATGTTTCGAGTTAAGTAATTAATTCGGATTTTCTCTTTCTCTAGAATGACATCCCGAAGCATTCTTAGACTTCCACAAATATGATACGAAATGTAATGATTTAGAAATTGGAGTTATTTATTAACTGACATATCTCTAGAAGTTTTTGTAAAAAGAAAAACATTACAACTTACAAACGTAAACAGTAAGACAAAATCTTTTTTTAACGGCAATGATTATTAAACGGTTTATGATAAAACAATAAAGTAAATTGAATATTCCATTTAACTTTTACAAGTGTAAAATAAAAAATCGCTGTAAAAAAAATTGTGGACCAAATTTTGCATAATTATTTGTTTGTAAAACACCTAGACAAAGTATTGTTAAAGTATAAAAAGTACAAGTCGAAAACTGGCGTTGGTCTGGGCTACGAACCAGACTGAGGTGGTAGAAGTAAACTTTATAAAATATAATTGTATAAAAACATTTTAAGGTATAAAGAAGTTTTGTACAATGAAAATATACATTCTCGTAGCATAAAATGTCTGTATAAAGCACAATTAGGTTTGGCGACTTGCTAAGTGTTTCCCAAGTAATGAAGTAACTGTGTTTCCATGTTTACTTAAGTTTTCATATCTAATTGAAACACTAACCTGTAAAGTCTACAGGATCTACTCTACGAGCTACCTTACTACATTCGTTGTAGAACTATTCACAGTTATTTTTATAACCATAATTAAATTATTGTATGAGAGCCCAATAAATATTGGTTTATTATTAACCTCAGAAATAACGGCAAGGTCATGGATTAATTTCACCATTGTTTTTGTTTGTTAATTTTTGTATACTCAACATTTTGCATTAACAATGATTTACGTTATTACTTTATTTCTATTACAATCAAATCTTAAAGTTGATGCGAAAACAATCCTTTTAATTAATCAAATGATACTGTATTGCAATTTAAGGCAATTATCGTTTAAAACATAGATACTTATTTTTGGTTGATCACACTAGGTCTACAGATATGTGAAAACGCCAGAAGAATGTATACCTAATAATATAATGTGTTTTATATCCTGAAATACATAAACATGAATAAATTAATAAGAAGTAAATGTGTTTTAAACGATCTTGGTGTGGTGTTAGAAGCTTGCGTACTGTTTAGAAATGCTTTGGATAAATTAAATTATTAACCAAATAAGAGTCAACACTTATAGTAAGGTCCTACACCTTCTCCAGAGTCAGGAAGCTGTGTTCTTTAGATCATCATGGGGCCGAGATGAACTCTTCGCCTTACTTTTTACACTTGTTCTGTCATTTAAGAATTAACTATGGTCAGCTAAATAGTGGTTAAATGGGAGTTTAGCATATTTGAAAGATTCCTCCATCGGCCCATTTGTGAAAATTCATCTAATCGTTCCAAAATGTAGGATTTTAACACCAAAATGTATCTCTGAAATTTAAAACTTTTACTTTAAACTAGTAGTATGTGGGTTCAGGACTTTTGTAACGACCTGTATATTGTATAAGTATATTTAAATTATAATTACTATTTAACACAATTTATTTAACGCTAGCTTTACTTTCAAATATATTTAATTTGTGTATCACAAATCATTCCATTGATTGGATTTCTGAAATTTTCTCTTTAAATTCGAATATCTGCTACCCTAAGTTTTTGATTAAACATAACTACTTAATGTTAATTAAGTCTAGGCTTAATCGTAGATTATAAACTTGACACCACGACAGAAAAATTAGGATTTCTTTATGAAATGTTTTCTAAGACAATGGCGGGATGGATTTTTACTTTACTGTAAAATCTACTATACGTAAAATAAAAGATCAATAAAATAATAATTTCAATGTGGCTATACTAAACATACTTTAAAACAAATTAAATAAAAATATCTCGGAATAACGTAACAATTTACTTGTTTTCACAGAAATTATTAAAGCGTGTTGTCAGTTTGTTTGTTTACAAAACTAATTACAACTACAGGATTGCCATTTCCACAAAACCTATAGAGTTGTAAGCGACAATTTTTTATTTTCAATTGTGCATTGAAAGTTTGTACATGTACATATGATTAGCATATTACAGAATGTATATAGCGCTATTAAACACAATAAATCTGTATTAGGAATACTTAGGCTATATTTACCTACTTCAATGAAACAGAATCTAAACGTTAAAGAAAATTACAAAGATAATAATTTCCCTCAGATGAATTTTCTCAGATATAATTATTTTGCTAAAACAGTGATTTATATAATACACTTTATTTGATAATTTAGGAATAAAATAGGAATAATATGCCAAATAACTCGTATTGTACAATTCAACGATTGTATGACGGCTCACACTCAACTTTAATGTCAGTAAATTTTTTTAATATTTATTACAATACCATTGCTTTATATCATGAGGCAAGTTTACGTCAATTTGGAAAGAAAACATCCATCAAGCTGGTATTAAAACGAAGTTTCACAAACATAAATTACATTTGAAGGTTGCATAAAAAACTGAAGTTAAAATCAGAGACACTTAATTGATAACCCGTAACTTAGCCAAATACATTTAATGAAATAAAACCAACACTAAATTCTTGTGATTTATGCAGTTAGAGTGCATTATACCCAGCCAATAAACGTTGTTTTTCAGAGAGGTCTGATTGAAGATTACTGATATTTTAAGGATGAGAGATCGTATAAACACGTATATTTTTTCAATACTTCCCCCCAACAACTGTTTTGTTCTAATAGACTGTTTTGTTCGGTCAAGATTTTGTTTTAAGTATTTTCTTTCAAAAATTATATTTAAAGTACACAAATGTTACACAAGTGAAGAATTTTGCATTTTTTTAACCAGACAAAATTTAATGTATTTTCTAAAGATTTTTGGAATAGATGAAGTACACATTTTCGAAACAAAAGATTTAAAATTTTTTTAAAGATTGATACACGTACATTGATTTTATAAAGAAAGTTTTAAGTTTGAAATCAAACCATTCATTTATAAAATTGATCACATCTTTATAAGACATCATCATAATCTTCCTCTACCTTCCTTCTGGAAACATCAACACTGACCTCTAGTTGTTTGCTTATAAATAAAGTATACAAACCTGCTTTACTGTATATAGTATAGGACGTGTTTCTCTTCGTTTATTTATCAACTATGCAAATCAAGTTTGACAAAAATATTTTCATGACATTTTTGGGAAACAATTTCCTTTCTTTAGTCATAATTAACAGACAGAAGATCTAAAGAATTTAAACAATGGATGCAATAAGTATTAATATTTATGAAATGTATCACACTGCCTTATGCATTATATTACATATTTAAATGAAACCATTATATTACATAGACTCTACAATTACATAATACATTAATATATAACTACTATAGATTAGATATTTAAAATGTTGTTTTATTTTAATGCATTAACATAGATACAATGTATTAAAATTTCATAGCCAATATATACCATTGAATATTTTTACATAATATAAATTTAGCCTATTACACTATATGTATAAAGTTACTAACCATAAATCGTTTACCAATAAGTATATCTACCGCCTTTAATACGACAGAATCTAAACATTACAGAAAATATAAAAAGGTACTTTTCCTTAGATTAAAGTAAAATTATTTTGATAAAACATTGATTTGAGTAATGCATACTGTTTATTCGATAATGTGTAATAAAACAGGAATAATATGACACATAACTCACAATATAATAATATATTTGTTTAATTTATTCTACGAAACAAGTATAGTATTAAATTGACAGATATATAAGTAAATGACTAAACAATGTGAACATATTGTATAGAATATGGTAGACATAAATTACTGGATATTATGGGTCTAGTGCTCAATAACGACCACATATTCGATCACATATTTAAATTTTGTTATATTATATTTACCCAGATAAAGTTTTCTAAATAAAAATGTGTTTAAATTGCTGAAAAAACAATCACATGAAGTTGCATATAGATAGATATATAATAATATAAAAAACCAAATCTGTCTATTTCCATTAATAAAAAAGTAATAGGGTGGGTGGGACTTTTGGACCACATGGTACTATAATAGATATCACCACTATTACCTAACCATTGACCAAGTCCAACATTCAGTTTCTATGCATATAAATTAATTTTTATTTTAAAGCCTATGATATTTTAAACACTACATGCTTGAATAGTTGTTATTATTACACAGTCACTTGTTCTATTAAATCTTAAGCCCAAGTCGCTTTGCTTATTGATGAAGCAAGGACTAATTAAAACTTTCGGTCATGAGACGACTGCAGACATGAAGAACTTCTCCGAGTCTCGCCGAATCATATTTCCTAAAGTCTACATTATGAAGACATTCCAAAACTTCGTTAATTTCGAGTTTTACCGAGTTTACAGCAAGAGCTGCTTTGATGCCGGCGTGCATAGAATATTGAATATCGTAAAACAAAAGCGAAACAATGTTGTTCAGCTCCGTGCACGCCTGGGAATAGTCGTTGTAAAACGCTTCGGTCTTCTCGGAAAAACGGGATCGCTCGTTTTCTAAACACTGCAAGAGATCCATTATCGAACCGCCTTTCTTAGTTTCATTTTTACAAGTTAGTTTTAAATCATCAATTTTAAACGTTTGAAATAATTTATGAGATTTATTTAACGCATTGTACGTTTCAATTTCTTTGATTTTGTTAAATATTTTTACTTCTCCTATTAAATAAGTAGATGATATGGTATTATTTAATTCCTTTAACGACTTTATAACTGCCATTTCGTTCTCATTTTTAAAATTTGTAAATATTCTATCAAACAAATCAAATAATATTTTTAAAACATTCAGTTTTCTTTTAAACTCCAAAACATTCAGACGGTTTTTTGCTCCTAGTTTTGAAAATTCCTCAATTATTTCTCTTTTAGCGTGAGCTATTTTGTTCAGTTCATATTTTACAATATCTTTCAATCTTATATTATACTTTGTCAGTAAACCTTCGCTTTTAATCCGAGTGGAATCACTAAATTGACTATAAATACTGTGCATTTTTAGTTCTATATTTTCATCAAATGTTTCTAAAATCGTAGCGGAAACGTTCTCTAGATACAGTAAGTTGTCGAGTATTTCGGAAGTCGTTGTCATTTGTTCGTACAAACAAAATATTAGCTCCGACGTACCGTTCTTGTCACAAAGTATTTCCACGTCTGGTTGAATGTCTAATTTTTGTTTCACGTTCACCAAACTTCCTTCAATTTCGTAAACCTTTAAAACTGTACTATTCAAAAACTCTTCAAGATTATTTAAGCTTTGGGTTTTCAATGTGTTACTGGTTTCTAGAATAGATTCCACAGTGGAACTGTTTAATATTTTCTTTAATATGACTTCACAAGTAACGTTTAATATATTTTGAATATTTGAAAATACTGACTTATAATTATGTAAGTCGTAACTATAGCTTGAAACAATATTCATAGACTCTTTTAAATTCCTTTCCGTCTTATTTAACAATTGATTTATATTTTCAGAGAAAGAAAGTATTAAGGATTTTGAAAAATTAATTAAATCTGATTGAGGGATGTTAGACAAACTTAACATTTCGTTTACAATATTTTGAGCATTATTCCTACTCTCCCTCAAAACATTGTTTACTATTAATATTGCTGTTTCAAGTATTTCTGCTTCCAATTTCTCGATGTTTACTGAATAAGTATTCACTGATAACTTTAACCTTGACAGAAACTCAGCATATGCTCTCACGATACCTTCCAAACAGGAAACTATTCTATCTTCATGAGTTTCTGATAGACAGAATCTCAAGTTTTCTGGCGACGAGTAATTAGAGTTTATTTGCACGATACGAATTAAAGTCTCAAGTTTCTGGCTCAAAACTAAAGCAGGTTCGTAGCACTTGCGATGAATGCTGTTTATCTGTTTAAGACCGCCGGACATGGAGTATTCTGTGACGTCAGAAGTAGGAATTACCCTCTCCGAGTGAACCATTACAACCAATTCTTTAGCTTTATCCACGACGGACATAATGTTGAAAACATCGTCTATTGCTCTGTCTATGGTTTCGTTTATAAACAGTTTTATTTCTTCAGACTTGGTGTACAAGTTGTAGGTCTTTGTCAAGAAATCATATTCTACTGTTGAGCGATATTGATGTACGGAATTCTCAGCGACCAGCAGATGCTGTTCTACAGACAAACTTGCGCAGGATAGGATCTGAAAATTTCAAAACCAATACATAAAACAGTAGTAACAAATGCATAACGTTGAATGAATACTTTTACAAAGCGTTAAAAAAATATTATTTGAGTCTGCATAATATATCAATATATTTGTAACAGAAAATATTACAAAAAAATATTCTTAGTAATTTTGCTAAAATTTACTCGAATTTTAATGTTTTTATGCCAGTTAAAATAAATTATGTAGTAAATAAAAGACCTAAAAAGTTCAGGATCTACGGATTGTTAGCAAAGTTTCATTAAAAAATAATTAAGTTAAAATTATCAGACACGTTATTCAAAGGAAGTGATGTTTAAAAATGAATTATGTTTGTAGGGTAAGCAAAGAAATAACGATAGTTTTATAAAGATATAAAAAGTCTGTCGCAGGCAAGTGAGCGGCAGTTTACATAAAACTTTCAAGGAAAACATCTCTAAATATGATACGAGCATGTTTTCTTGAACTTTGAACTAAGTAACACGTATTTGATCGTACAACGTACAAACATTTTATTATATGTTATAAGCTACATAGCTAGGACTATAAATAATTAAAATCAAAAGTAATAAAACAGTAAGATGTATCAAAGGATTTGTTATAAATTATTCAAGTAATTAAACTGTACTAACAGATATTAACTTTGGAGTACTATAAAAACTCATATTCGGTAGCAGTGTCCGAACATCACTGATATTGTTTAAACTGTATCACATTACAGTTAAAAGGAAGTCTTAATATGTGAATATGTAAACAATATTTCACTAGACGAGTAGGTTTCAATACATACATTTGAGGTTTGAATATTCAAATTTGCATAACAGCTGTATTTTTAGCTTTCTGTGAACTAGACTCTTTTTAGTATCTTGGTAGATTTTATATGCACTCAGGACACTATTAACAATACAATCCTTTATAAATCGTGTTGTCTAGGCTGAACGTGAGAGGGGTCGCGCTTCAATGGTTCCGTACATTCCTAACTGACATGAAGCAGCAAACTAAAGTCATCGAAGATACTAGTAAGTTTGAGAATATAAATACGGATGGACAAAACAAAAACCAAATATGTGTCCACAGAGTACGGCAACATTCTCCCCAGAATTTTATGCAACACTCTCCGTAAACTCAACATAACTGTGGCTTTCCGCACAAACAACGATATACAGAAAATTCTCCGCCGCAAAATTCTTAGACCGATGGAGGAAAAAACTGGGATATATAGGATCAATTGCGATAATTGTGATAAATTCTATATAAAACCGGGAGGCCGTTTTTAAAACGGTTTAAGGAACATCTACCAAAGAAAAACATAGACGGAAACAATTCAAATTACGCTCGCCATTTAATAGACACCAATCACCAATTCACCGATTTTAATACAAATTTTGAACCTATCCATTTTTGCGTGAAGGGTAGATATATGAATGCCATAGAAGAATATGAGATGTATAAAGCCTTTAAACACAACGATAAACAATTGCTTAACGATCAGTTACTGTTTCAGTCCAACATATTGTATGATTCGGCGATAAGAATATCGGACTCTATCAACTAAACATTGAATTCAGTCAGTAGTCGTTCGACCGTGACCCTAAGTAGACGTCTACCCGGATTGAATGTCATAATTGTGTGTGTTGTGTTGTGAGTTGAGTGTTTTTGTGTTGTATGTAATGTAACTTTTATTAGGTATCATCATGAAACATGTTTCGAAACGCGTCATAAAAGAACGCTGAACGAAGTCACACGACGGATACAAGGTAATATTTGTTATTTTCTATTTGTGACTTGGATACTTATACAATGATTTTAAAATTATTCTTAACTAATAAAAATTGTAGGTAAGTAATTTAAGTATATATTTATTTTAAGTTAATCAGTAAATCTGCAGAAACACATTTTTATTCAATTTTAATCGTGTATCCCCAAACAATCTAATTATATCAAATTATAAATAATCAATATGAAAATTGGCCATATTCCATTTGTTTAATTCGAAATAGATTAAAGTATTTAACTTTGACTAAAAAAATTGAATATGGTTTTAAATTTCCTAAAGTTTATATGAAATTATAGAAACTTAGAAATTTTTAAAATTGTTAATTATTTAAAATTGTTAACTATCTTAAAAAGTGTTAATGTTTAAAAAAAATAATAAGCTTTCCTTTCTGTCTATCAGATTTAAAAATGCGTAATCAAAGGTTATAAATTGTCCATTTAAAAAAAATTAATATAGAAAAGTTATGGAAAAATCCTAAAATAATAATAAATATAATTGTACCTAACTGCCAATGTACTTTACCGATTTTTGTATTAACGAATCCAACAAAGAAAATTCAACACTCTTATCTATATTATGAGTCACTTTCTATGTATATAGTAAATCAAGTGAAAAGAGGTGACAAAAAGTTTATAACAGAAATTATAGTACTATTAAAAAATAATACAATGATTTTAAGTTATATTTTAGACTTATTTAAATTAATTGTTAATATTTACTTAAAATGGTACTAAAAGTATTCAAATTGCCAAATAAAAACCGTTAAAACTCTCAACGATGTACAATACACTCGAAGTTACGATGAGTAAACAGCCTATGGGCTAGTAGTTCTGAGTAATCGCAGGTGGCAGCACACAAAAACGTTCCCCGATGACAGCAGTCACCGTACCAACACATTAAGCTGAGAGAAACTTTGATCTTAGCCAATAGTACGAGAAGCAATACTGTTAATAATTACAAGGCACTTTGAGTAACCAGTTAAAACGATCCTAGTCTGTAATAGCACAAAGTTTATATAAATTGCATTTTTTATACCGGTAGCGGTAAGAAAGAGCACGGTTTCCTGCGAATTGCCTTCAGGATTATGTTTGAAACGTTACTAGCTACATTTTAACACGTAAGGACGCGCTTACTGTCTATATATACTACTAGCATTACCCGTCGCGGCTTCTCCAGCAAACTTTTCTGGATAAAAAATATTGTACTGATCATATTTAAAAACTGATTAACTTGATAATAATTTATTTAAGGTAAATATAAAATAGTATTAATGAAATGAAGAAATGCTAAATATTTTACGTGTATATTGTTTATATATACTGTAATTTGTTTATAGTGTATATAATTATAATTTATACGGAAGTACAGAAAGGATATTATTCAAGATTTCACATGGTCCATGTATCATATTGTCCTTGTAGTGGATCTTCACCAGGATTTGGAATTTCAGCACATACAAATTTATCTATCGATCATATTGGTTGAACATTCTATCCTTATGGTGGTTTTTTTTATACTTTTTACATCTTGATTATTTGGTTTTTTCATGCTCTGTTTGTGTAGCACAACACTTTTTAATTTTGTCATAAATAGTTAAATTTTGTAAAACATTGACTTCGGAAATTGGAAAATACAAGTCAAAATGATTGTTATTAATATTCCCACTTAGGCGCAATCTTTTTACTGGGAACGTGTCAGTACCACATTTTTCGTAAATAATATTATTGTAATAAACTTTACACCTAAATGGAAAAATCTCACCAACGGCAACCAATTCGCAATAACCAGCATAGACTGAATGTGGAGAAATGTTTCACGTACATACTCCACAGAAGTGGAAGAGTTGTCGCCATTTCAATTATATGATTTCTCAGCAAAGTTATTCCAATTTGTCAAGTCACTTATGTAAAAATTGTGACTCATCTCCTGACACCTTGCTTGGGTATTTAATAAAACAAAAACAACAAAAACGAAAAAGCAGGCCCCATCTCCAATGATAGATATAACAGTTTAGAGTATTAAAATCAAGTAAAATAAGAAACTACTATGTTACATCCTAATTAAAATAAATAGGACATATTAGAACTTAATAGGATGGCCTATTTATATAAAATTACAGGTTTCCATTTGCTTCGACGCGAGTCACTGCAATTGTTGGCGAGCGAAGCGAGCAGGGGGCGTAGCCCTCTAGTAACATCTATATAATAAAAATGGATTGCTGTTTCTTTGAAATCGCATCAATTGAGAACTGCTGGACCAATTTGGCAATTTTTTGTTTTAAAATGTTCGTAATAGTCCGAACTAGGTTTTTATATAAAGAAAAATTTGAAAAGTTTCCCGAAAAAGTTTCAAATTTGGAAAAAACTAAACAGCCTCTTTTGTATGGACTCAAGACCATAGGGCTCAAAAACAGCTGTTCGTATAAAATGCTTAGTAACACATGTTTGTTTACATTCATTACCATAGCAACTTTAGCAAATTTATATTCAGTTTATTATTCTTCAAAACCAATAGCTTTTTAGATTAGATTGACAAATTAAAAGCAAACACAAACAAAAATCAATAAAACATGCTTATTCCTACTATATTATAATTCAATTTAAACATCGGTTGTTACATATTATTATAAATAAAACAACTGTTATGGATCAAAAACTGAACATAATTTTAGGTTAGGCCTTCTTACAATGAACCAAAACACTTTTATTTGCAACCAATTCCTCTAATTTATAATCGGGTTATTATTCTTCAAAAACCAAAACAAGCTTTTTTAGGTTAGATTGCCAAACAACACAAACAAAAATCAACGAAAAATGCTTACTGTATTATAATTCAATTAAAACATCGGTTGTTACATATCTATTTACCTACATAATATGCTGTTTAAAATATTGTTTATATAAATTGTTTATATAAATTGTTGACATAAACACCATTTGCAATTCAATAACTTAAGTCAAAAGAATGAAATTTGATAACTACCCTTAAAATTAAATAAAGCAATAGCGAAGCATTGCCGGGTCCACTAGTATAAAATATTTATAACTTACTGTATTAACTTCAATATTAACCAGCTAACCTAAAAAATTTACTGATTCTAAATTTGTTAAATTTGGTTGCTATGGTAATAAATCTAAACACTTTAAGAAACATGATGTGTTGGTTCGATATAGACCTAACTTAAAATCATTGTGTTTAGCTTTAGATCCAAAATAGCTGTTTTATCCTATTACTTTAAATGAGCGATTCTTGTATCTATCTTTGTATCTGTCGCGGATCTCGAGAACGGCTCTAACGAATTCAAAGAAATTTTGAATTTAGGTGTAGTTTTGATTTTTAAGCACACCCATATAGTTGTATTTCGTGTAAAAACTCAATTTTTCGAGAAAATCTAATTTAAAAGTTGAAAAATTTTAACATAGGGTCTTATGGGTTGCCATGTGGCTTACAAAATAACAACGAAATAGTAAATAAAGCGATCAAAACAGCGATAAACAAGCCAATTTATACTGTTTTAGCACGTTGGAAATAGAGTGGAATAGAACTGAGATTGAGTATTATCCAAAATCAGCTGTTCATTGGATAGTTTTTAATTACTGTTAAAAAAAAGCTAATTTATACTGTTTTAGCACGTTGGAATTTGAATAAATTGGGCTTGATTTAACAATTTATTTTGTCAAAAAAAAAGGTAAACTTGGCAAAGATGGATAAATTCTAATAGTAAATTTTGTAATATAGGTCTGGGACATTTCTGAAACACAGTATTGAGGTTATGTTAATCCTGCAATAATTTTTACTACATTTAGGCCTGGTTTCAAAACTTTAGTTGACAGAAGATAGTAGAACTAAGACTAAAATCGTAATGAAAGCCTCTCACGTTTCTAAAGCATGTATTTGAGGTTATAATTAATCTTGTAATTACTGTTAATATATTTAAGCCTGGTTTCGTGATTTTACAAACCTATGTACAAACGAGCCCAAGATTAACGAGATTCTTTACCGAATTTTCCAACTGCGAGCGAAACGAAGCAGCCATCTGTGGCCGAAGGCCGAGGCGGGGGTGGGACGCGAAGCGTCCTGGGGGGGAGCCCCAATTTATAATAATATGTAACAACAGATGTTTGAAATATATTACACTAATCCTGAAAAAAGAACATATAGTTTTATTTTGTAAAAAGAGTTATAAATACATTCATTCACTCTTCTTCAAATCGGTATGCCAAATTTGAAGTAAACCGATACTAAGTCTCGATATATATAATAGACACATAGTATACACACAAATTGGTAGTTTTTGCAATAAATTTTAATGATACATTGTACTAGTTATTTTAACCTTTTTACAACTTTTCTACCTGAAAGAAATTTTTTAAATAAGATAAAAATCAATTGATAAGTACAATTGCTGTATCACTATTCGTTCTGTTAACAGTTTTAATTATTTTATTAAGGACATTTTTGAATATTATACAAGTTTCAATCAAATAATGGCTTTAAGTTTGTCTTGTAACTAACTGCATAGTAATTCCTCTAAAACATCTACAGTTATATTTATAAGTTATCCTATTATAGATATTCTATTCCTATATTGGTCCTCCAAAAGGATTATGTTTTCTCAAACAAAAATCCCAATTAAAAGCGTTATATTTATACAATTTGTGTTTTTGTAGAACAATAATTCAACATGTTTTACGAACAATTTAAAGCTGTTAAAATATACATTTTGTGTCATGAAAATACGACTCTAGTATTTGAGTCGTTCATACTACGACTCTGGTTCATCAAGATTATATTGATTGTTAGAGGGGATAGAGACGCATTACTACATGAGATGGTCCCCTACTATAACTGAATCAGCTTGGCAGTGATGAACCACCAGAAGGACGGAGAGACTACGCATGTAAATCTCTGTTCATCTGGTCTCACTACAATCTAATTTCAAGTTCCTTTATTTCAATTTATAAAATACAAAAATAATGCCAGTACTAACGCGATCAAAATGGTAAATCGTCTACTTTCAGATAGTAAAACAATTTTCGGTTGGTTTCCATAATTTTTCTTTTTGTTTTAAAATGAAGGAGATTTTAACTGTAGTTTTATATGAACAAGTGAGTTGATAAAGATTCACCTACAACAAAGTAGATAATTTGTATTCATTTTTATTTGTAAATGTTCAATCTGAATAAGAAACAATAAATACAATTTATTAACTATCTTTTTGACGACCAAAAATTTCAGACTTAAATTGGCTGTTTAATTAATTAAAAATCTGTGAATTTAATTTAACCAAACAGTTAAAACTTACCAAACAGTTAATTTGTTTACCAAACAGTTAAAACTTTAATTTTACAGCTTATTTGGCTGGGAGACAAATCTGGAGATTTTATGGGAAACAAAACATTCAAGAATGCCACGACTTTAACATGTTTTCTGGTAATCCCATACTTTTTCGATAACGTATAACTATCTATCAAGTTTATTATATTGAGTGTATCATAGAATACGTAGAAGTTATATTTTATAAAAGGTAGTCAAACCCTGATTATTAGATTAAAAGTTGTAATTCGTCAATAATAGTCTTAGGTAAGACATTATAAGCCCTTTTTGTTCAATATAAGATGACAAATACATATATATATATATATATACTGATTTTACTTGTCAATGTACGATGTATACTGTGAGCTGGCCTGATCCGGCTTGGCTCGAATAGACAGATCAAAATTAAATGTATCTTAACCAAAACAATATATCAATAAATATATTATGTACTATGAATTTCTTATTTGGATTTTTATTAAATTTGACCCTCCCAAACCCCCTCCCCCCCATAAAATTTAGAATTTTTTTTAAACCTTTCTTAGCGAGCACCTAGGGCCCTAGAGGAAGCTACATACCAAATTGCATTCCAATCCGATCGGTGGTTTTTTTAGTAACTTTGACACCCCCCAAACCCCCCTAAAATTTAGAATATTTGAAAACCTTTTTTAGCGAGTACCCATGGCCCTAGAGGAAGCTACATACCAAATTCCAATCCGTTCTGTGGTTTTTGATATTCCGTGATGAGTGAGTCAGTGAGTGATATTTGTATTTCATATGTATAGGCTAGATGACATCGAAACTAATTTTTCTTTTTGTTATGGAAAGAGATTTACCTTTAAAAGGAAGGAGATCTTAACTGTAGTTTTATATGAACAAGCGAGTTGATAAAGATTCACCTACAACAAAGTAGATAATTTGTATTTATTTTTATTTGTAAATGTTCAATCTGAATAAGAAACAATAAATACAATTTATTAACTATCTTTTTTGACGACCAAAAATTTCAGACTTAAATTGGCTGTTTAATCAATTAAAAATCGGTGAATTTTAATTTACGTTTACCAAACAGTTAAAACTTTAATTTTACAGCTTATTTGACTAGGAGACAAATCTGGAGATTTTATGGGAAACAAAACATTCAAGAATGCCACGACTTTAACATGTTTTCTGGTAATCCCATACTTTTTCGATAACGTATAACTATCTATCAAGTTCATTCTATTGAGTGTATCATATAGAATACGTAGAAGTTATATTTTATAAAAGGTAGTCAAACCCTGATTATTAGATTAAAAGTTGTAATTCGTCAATAATAGTCTTAGGTAAGACATTATAAGCCCTTTTTGTTCAATATAAGATGACAAATACATATATATATATATATATATATACTGATTTTACTTGTCAATGTACGATGTATACTGTGAGCTGGCCTGATCCGGCTTGGCTCAAATAGACAGATCAAAATTAAATGTATCTTAACCAAAACAATATATTAATAAATATATTATGTACTATGTATTTCTTATTTGGATTTTTATTAAATTTGACCCTCCCAAACCCCCTCCCCTCCATAAAATTTAGAATTTTTTGAAAACCTTTCTTAGCGAGCACCTAGGGCCCTAGAGGAAGCTACATACCAAATTGCATTCCAATCCGATCGGTGGTTTTTTTAGTAACTTTGACACCCCCCAAACCCCCCTAAAATTTAGAATATTTGAAAACCTTTTTTAGCGAGTACCCATGGCCCTAGAGGAAGCTACATACCAAATTCCAATCCGTTCTATGGTTTTTGATATTTCGTGATGAGTGAGTCAGTGAGTGATATTTGTATTTCATATGTATAGGCTAGATGACATCGAAACTATTTTTTTTGGTCTAAACGAGATCTTTTAAAATAGATTTGCAAACTAAACCAAGTGATGAGGTGATAAGTTTCAAGATTATGTATATGCTTGAAAAAGGATGAATGATAGCTTTTGAAGTGATGGTCAGTCTGTTTTTTTACTGCAATAAAATACCAATTTGTTTTTTCTTGACAGATTATTAATCTAAAAATACAACAGTATAAATATGCTTCCAACACATCTTATTGAAAGGCTGTATTGCGATTGAAAGCAGAATAAATTTGTTCCAAGATTAATAAACTCGTAAGGGATAAAATGAACTAGAAGAAAGATTAATATGATTCACAAAACTAAAATAATACATTTTAGAACTACTGTTTAGCATGATTAAGAACTTCAGTTTAAATTAAAAGCCTATTACAAATGAACTTTATGCTTTAACCAGAATAACGTTTAAAAGGATTACAAGACAAATTAGTTTTAAAAACCGCAATAACTCTTGATAGCTGATTTAAATAATTATTCCGTTTTTGTCAAAATAATTTAAATCACTCAATTGTAAACTAGGTTATAACATTAATTCTATTTCTCAATTTTAGTTGTTTCTATTAAATTATGATGTATATACCTGCAAGTGTATAAGTGTAAGAATTGAAAAGATTGTTGAGGCGTATCTGTAATCCATATCTCTGCGATATAAGCTGGAAAAAATAAACATAATAATATTAGAAAGAGATTTAAGTTTTTTATACTTAAAGAGATTTAAGTATAAAACTAGTTAAACTTACTTTATTAAAAAAAAAAAAAACATTGGGTGTGTTTAAGACCACACATTGGAAGTGATAACTTCTATGACCGATTTATATTTTTATTAGTATTAATATTAGAGGAGAAGTAAAGGTGAACAAGTTACACAAGTCAATATGTTGTCAAAAAATATTATGTCATATTTTGAAATTGAATAATTATAAAATTATAATATTATAATATAGTAATAGTATTATAATTATAATATTATTATGTAATAATATTATAATTATAATAA
>JAGFPH010003928.1:24588-38600 GCA_018207615.1 Philaenus spumarius | reverse complement strand
ATAATAATAATACTTTTGGCGAAAATAATACCACATGCTATGTGATTAAAGCACGTACTAAACAAACGTTAAAAATAAAAATACTTAATATGCGCAATGGAGAGGGATTATTACCCTATAGGCAACAAGACGGAATAGAAATACCGCAGTGCTTAATAAAAATAGAAAATGGAGAAAGTTATTGGCCGATAATCAATAATACGACATCTGATAGACGTTTAGTGATCAAACCGATGGAGGTGCAACCGCTAAGCGATTTCAAAATCTATCAAATAAAAAATAATCAAGTAAACGCTACAAATTTTAATTTGTTAAATCACAAGCATAATAAATTAGATCTGAGCCAAATTAGAACGGATCACATGAACGCTGAAGAGAAACGGGAAATATTAAAATTGATTTTCGAATATTCTGACATATTCCATCAAGAAAATAAAGACCTGACATTTACTAATCAAGTCAAGCACATAATTAGGACAACTGACGAAATCCCTGTATACACGAAAAACTATAGATACCCAGAAATTTATCGTAAGGAAGTAGATAAACAAATTCAAGAAATGCTCGCCCAAAAAATAACCAAACCCTCGCATTCACCGTGGAATTCACCTGTATGGATCGTTCCAAAAAAACCAGACGCCTCCAACAGACAAAAGTTTAGGCTAGTAATTGATTTTAGGGGACTAAACGCAAAAACTATTGATGACAAATTCCCGCTTCCTAACATAACCGATATATTAGACAAATTAGGGAGATCCCAATATTTTACCACCCTGGATCTTGCCTCAGGATTTCATCAAGTTGAGATGCACCCGGACAGCGTTGATAAGACAGCCTTTTCCACGGAAACTGGCCACTATGAATTTCTGAGAATGCCGATGGGCCTTAAGAATAGTCCACCGACGTTCCAAAGAATAATGAACAACATATTACGCGGAATACAGAATGAATCGTGTTCGGTTTATCTTGATGATATCGTAATCTATTCAGCTAGTTTACAAGAGCACCTACTTAGGTTAAAAGAGGTTTTCGATAGACTAAGAAAAGCTAATTTTAAGGTACAGTTAGACAAGACGGAATTTTTAAGGATAGAAGTCGCATATTTAGGCCACATTGTGACACCAGACGGAGTCAAACCCAATCCTGAAAAGATAAAAGTAATAAAGAATTATCCAATTCCAAAAACTATCAAACAAATAAAAGGATTTTTAGGACTATTAGGCTATTACCGTAAATTCATTAAAAATTTCGCAAAAATAACTAAACCATTTACTAATTGCTTGAAGAAAAATGCCAAAATTGATATCAATAACCCCGACTATATAGATTGTTTTGAAACTTGCAAGAACATATTGACTAATGAACCACTGTTGCAATACCCTGACTTTGAAAAAGAATTCATTCTAACCACAGACGCAAGCAATTTT
This sequence comes from Philaenus spumarius, assembly GCA_018207615.1. NCBI lineage: Eukaryota > Metazoa > Arthropoda > Insecta > Hemiptera > Aphrophoridae > Philaenus > Philaenus spumarius. The sequence goes on along the minus strand of JAGFPH010003928.1, from coordinate 37,173 downwards.
GCTATCGGAGCGATTCTAAGTCAATATAAAAATGGAAATGACCTTCCAATTGCTTTTGCTAGTCGAACTTTAAACGATAGTGAGACCAACTACTCTGCAATTGAAAAAGAACTTCTCGCAATCGTATGGACAACAAAACATTTCAGACCTTATTTATTTGGAAGAAAATTCAAAATTTATTCAGACCATAAACCCCTGCAATGGTTGTTTTCTGTTAAAGAACCGAATTCTAAACTTTTAAGATGGTGGTTAAAGCTGGAAGAATATGATTACGAAATAAAATATAAAAAAGGAAAATTGAACCAAAATGCCGATGCATTATCGAGAATTCAATTAAACGTCACCGAAAAAACTTCACCGGACTCGCAAAATATTGTGGATGACGAATTACAGAAGCCAACAGCTGACCTAGTGCGACGCTACTTCCCAGAACTGGATGACAGCCCGTCTATGATAGTTAACTTTGATATGGAAGAAGAAAACGACGCCGTCAATCAGGAAGAGAATAATGAAGTGAACGACCAGACCGTCCATTCAAACTTTGAAGGAAATACCTTAGTGGAAATTCCCATTTCTGACGAACCTGTAAATTTTGGAAAAAACCAAATCTTTCTGTCGCTAGTAAACTATCAGCCAAAGAAAGTTAAAATAATAAAATTATTTGGAACTTCTAAAATGAGATTAATTGTTGAAATTTCGGAAAACAATTTAGACAATGACATTATTAAATTTGTAAAGGAATTCCTAGTGCCTAATGTTAAATATAATATTTATTTTGAAGATGACTTTTATGAGAAATTTGTGACTTGCATAGCTAAACATTTTAAAAGCTCTAAACTTTGGTTAATTAAATGTAACACTAAACTACTAGATATAACTGAAGAGGACGAAATTGAAGATATAATAAATAATTACCATGTAAGCAAAACCAACCATCGCGGCATACAAGAAACGTATGAACAAATTAAAAGGAAATATTACTGGCCCAATATAAAAGGACATATTCAAAATTTTATCAATAACTGTGAAATTTGTTTAAAGACAAAGTATGATAGAGTACCCTTACAACTTGAAATGAATCTGACGCCTACACCATTGAAGCCGCTACAGATAGTGCACATGGATAGCATTTCGTTAGAAAAGAACAGATTTCTCAGTATTGTAGACGCATTCTCTCGCTATGCTCAAGTGTATCGCGTAGGAGGCGCACACGCCACAGAAGTCGCTGATAAGCTCTTAGACTACTTTGCACATTATGGTGTCCCTGAGTTTATAGTGTCTGACAATGGAACTGAATTCAACAATAAAGTAGTTAAGGAAATAATGGAATTACATAAAATCAAAATACATTTTATTAGCACCCAGCACCCCCCCTCTAACGGATTAATTGAAAGGTTCCATTCCACATTAATTGAACACATACGACTTTTAAATAACCAAGTAGAATTTAGGAATGATAATATTACAAAGAAAGTTAAATACGCAATCATTGCATACAATAATAGCATACACTCTGTTACTAAGTTGACACCTTTTGAAATATTATATGGACATATTACCCCTAATCATGTTTTAAATATTGACATTGAAAATCAGTTTACTAATGACTATATAATAAGTCACAGGGAGAGAACAAAAAAACTTTACGAACATATTAAGGAATCTAACCAGAAGATCAAAGAAAACATTCAAACTAAGAGGAATATGAATAAAGAACCATTGCCAGAAATTCCGACAGAAGTTTATGTAAAAAATACGCAGAAACAAAGTAAAACAAAAAATAAATATAATCTAGAAGAAATATCTGCAATAAATCAGGAAAGGAAAACAGCGGAAATTAAACCAAGGCATCATAACACTAAACAGAAAATTCATCTGTCTAAAATTAAGAGGCCAAGGAAAAAATTTATAATTCCAAAATGTAATCCGTCTTTGAATCCTGTTCCAGGTCCCTCTTGTTCTTCGCAAAAGCCGATGCCGACACAACAGAAGTTAAGGACTTTCCAAAAACATTGGAATAATACCGATTGAATTAGGACCAGCCAAATTACAATCCTCTTACCACACATTTGTTCACTATTTTAATTTGAATAATTTGGTTGTTCAATTTAATAATGTTGAATTTTATTATAATAATGTATTAAACTATTTTGATAAGAATTGTGTTAGTTGTAACGCCAGCCTCACTGGAAAAATTGAGTTTGTAACGGATAATGGTAGTAAAGTTAGAGACATAATCAATTATTTTAAATATGTTAACCATAGTAGAGAAATAGTTAAAGAAAAATTAGAAGTAGTATACTTAGAACGTAATAATAATAATGTAAGAACAAAGAGAGGTATAATAGATGGACTAGGATCCGCATTTAAGTTTATTACTGGTAATTTAGATGCCTATGATGGCAAAAAATATGACAATATATTAAAAGGGATAGAAAACAATGAGGCTAACATTGTGAACCAAATAGAGTCTCAATATACAATTAGCAGTAGTATCATTAAGGAATACAATAAGACATTTAATATTATTGAAGCAAACTTTGTGGAATTAAAGAATAAATTGGAATTGATGAATCATAGAATTAACGATTTTGTAGAATTAGAAAAATTTAGAAGTATATTAAACCAATTAAGTATTTTGTACAATATGTTGTTACAAGTAACAACTGATTTGGAAAATTCATTAACGTTTTGTAAACTAGGTGTACTTCACCCCAGCGTTATCTCAACCAGAGAGTTGTATAGTGAGATAATGAGAATCTATGAGTATTACACTGAAAGACTACCCATTGAACCTAAATTGCAAAACATGTGGGAGTTAGAAAGTTTAATTGAAGTTAACTGTAAATTAGATTCAGATAATATTGTATATTTTCTGAATTTACCTATTGTAGAAAAAACAAAGTTTAATATTTACAAATTACACTCTGTACCCACTGAATATGAATCTCAATATGTAACCATTATACCCACGGTAAAATATATGTTAGTTTCTAGTTCTGTAGTGTTAGGTTTAGACAACAAGTGTAACAGAAAAACTAATTCAAAATACTTTTGCTCATTCGACTTAATATCTCACCAGAAGATTGACTGTGAAATTTCAATAATTAAAGACAACAATGCCGACACCTGTAAATACACCGCTTTGGAAGTCACAGACAATGTTATTAACTGGATCCCAGAAATAAATCAGTATTTGGCAACATTTCCAATCAAAGAGACTTTAAAAATCGTAAATCCGAAGGAAACAACCACAGTCACTCTCCAAGGTATATTCTTAATTCTGTGGTTATATGGCAGAAGCAGATATGTCACTTTTTGACCATTATGGGTTATTAATGTCATATCATCAATAATGGGCTAGAGAACAATCTGGTAAAAGCAGATATGTCTTTTTTTGGTTTAAAACCTTTAAAACATTGCATGACACTATGATATATGTCACTTTAACAATAAGAGAACATGGCAGAAAAGCATATGTCTGACATATATTATTCTGCCAACCATTTATTTTATGGCAAACAAATATATGTTTCACATGTCTATTTCTGACAAATATATTTGTGTGGCATTACAGTATATGTCAGAGATGTCTGGTTTTGCCTTAAAACAGCTGATTCCTATTCTAACATATTGGTTGCTTGTCTAGTGTTTCGTGTATGGTTGTAAATTTATTGAGCATAATAAAATTATTGAATTTCATTAATAATTTTATGTTATATTAACAAAATGAATAGATTAACATCTAATATTGCTGTCAATTCAAGAACTCAAAGGATAATAGACTTAGCCAAAGACAAAATAGATGATTCTAACATTACAAATTGTAAGTAGTACCAATTATTTTAGGTTAGTTTAATATTTTAATGATATTCAAATTGTTTGTGTGTATATTAGTAATTTTTTATTCATAATAGTATTCATGGTATAATAATGCAATGCTTTGCCTAATAAGCACAGTAGTTCCTATTGGTTAAGGGGAAAGTTAAATAATAATCTTATTTTGTTACTGAATCAGGTACTTCTAGCTAAAACAATGAAAATCACAATTTAAAACTAGGCCTGGACCTAAATTAACTATGCCTACTTTATAAAAGTGGACGAATCTCGTATTTTGTATTAGTATCCCTAAACATTTTTAACGTGTGTACTGTATAAGTAAATGTAGGCCTAAATAAATCTTAGTGTAAGGAGTGAGCAAATGGATTAGTATTGTATGAATTATGTTTTGTGACAATAATGTGGTACATTCTTCTGAAATAATTTGAACTGTAGTATATTTAAATTTCTAGCTGATCTTTCATATAATATTAATACGTAAATAATATTACTTCTACTAGCAGTATACATAATGTTTAATATAGGTTTAATACCAGATTAACTTTTGCTTTGCCTACTAAAAAAACAGGTTTTCTAATATGTTAAGTTACTATTATTTACAAATTTATACTAGATTCAAGTTGCTAAACTTGTGCAGTAGGTGAATTACATAGTAGGATTAGTTTTTAGTGTATCATTATAATTAATAAATTAAAGTAAGGATAGGCTACAAATAAATGTATGAAACTAATTTCTGTGTTTTTTATTACAGATGCTGAAAACATTGCAGGAGCAAACAATATGGTAGCTGGTAATGAAAAGATAATTATTGAATGGGTTGATGAAATAGTACCTTCAGAAGATGTTTTAACAGCTATAATACCAAGTGTAGAAAATTTAAATTATGATACTTTGAATTGTGTTACTAATAATTATTTATCAGTAGACAATAATGAAGTTTTGACTCAAGTACCATTCGTTATTCAGTTAACAAATGAGGAGGTTATAAGTGATGTGTCACACCAAGAAAAGTCTAACATAAATAATATTTCTTTACCAAACATTAGTCATTCTACACTACCAAACTGTGAAAGTACCCTTAATGACGATTCAAGGTCCTACATGGATTTAGATGATAGTCTGTTATATAAAGAACAATACATTTCCTATAACGAAACATCTGGGCCTAACGATAGTGACTATGTTCCTTCATTACTTGAGAGCTCTGATGATGAAGAACCCTTGAAAAAACGACAGTGTAATCATAATAATGTATCGCAAAATAACCATCAAGAAAATATTAGTGGTAACACTGCTGAAGAAATTACGGATAACAACAATACTACCTATGACAACATCAATTGCAAAGATTAAATTTAAAAGAAAAGTAATGAAAGAAAGAAAAGACAAAGGAGAAGAGTATATAACAAGAAAGGGAATCTTGAAGAAGAAAAAAGAGATGGTATATATTGATAATTGTTGCAGAAAGGGTTGTGTCAAGAATATACCTAAATGTGATCAATTAAAAATTTTTAAGGATTTTTGGGCCTTGGGAGAACAAAAGTTGTCAGACCAAGTATTGTCTGATAGAATTTCTATAGTTAAAAAAAAATGTGAAAGGAAAGGAAGAGGGAAAAGTGAAAACATAAAAAATCGGGATATCACTGTAATTTTCCTATTAGAAATTAAAAACGAAAAAATTACAGTATGCAAAAGACTATTTCAAGAAATACATGGAGTTTCCAAAGCAAAGGTTGACATGATAATTATCAAGAAAAAAACTTGTGGTACTGGTATTATAGACGCAGATGGTCGAGGTAACCATGAACCCTGGAATAAAAATGCTGAGGAGCAATCAGAAATATTAAAACATATAGAAAGCTTTCCAAAATATCAGTCTCATTATTCCCGACGACATACGAATAAAAAGTATCTTTCAGGACAGTTGAACGTTGCTAAACTGCATAGCTTATATGAAGAGCAAAGAAGAGAACAAAATTGTAAACCTGTTAGTTATAATACTTATGTTAAAACGTTTAATTCAACTGGATATAAGTTTAAGGTTCCCAGTATAGACACCTGTCAGAAGTGCGACACATTTATGATTAAGGAAAAAGCTGCAGCCGAGGAAGATAAACCAAAAATCATCCAAGAAAAAAATATACATCTTCAACTTGCCCAATCTGCTTACGATAGTAAATCGTTTGACAAAAAAGAAACTGCTAAATGTAAAGATACAAGAGTACTAGTTTTTGATCTCCAACAATGCTTACCCACTCCTAGCTTAAATAGTAATATTGTTTACTATAAAAGACAGCTATGGACCTTCAACTTTACAGTAAGAGACACGACAACTGGGGACACATCATGTTATATGTGGCACGAAGGAGTAGCTGGTCGAGGGTCAGATGAAATAGCTTCATGCCTAACACACAAGCTACTGAATCTTCCTGAAGAGATAACAAAGGTTATTGCATACTCCGATTCTTGTCCAGGACAAAACAAGAACATAAATGTGGCTGCTGCTTTTTCATATTTTGTTAGTACATCAAAACTACAAATTGTTGATCATAAATTTATGGAACCGGGACACACAAGGATGGAATGTGATGTAGACCATGCACGAATCGAAAGAGCCAAGAAGTGTGCCAATATTGAAATAAAAATACCTCAAGACTGGTACCAGTTCGTCAGAACTGTTAGAGGGAAAAAACAGTTTCAAGTAGTTGAAATGAAGCAAGAAAATTTTATTGCGTTTTCAGAACTTTTTTCTAGTCATCTAGTAAAAAGAACTAAAACAGACCAAGGAGAGCCTATCAACTGGCTTAAAATAAAATGGCTCAGATATACAAAAATGTTTGGCATTATTTTGTTCAAAAATTCATTGAAGGAAGAAGAGGACTTCAAAGTTATGGATTTTAGGAGAAAAAAAGGTCGCCCAGTAATGAATATTATGTTAAATAAGTGTTTCGATGGACCAGTACCAATTGATTCAAAAAAGAAAAAAGACCTTCTCAGTTTACTTCCACTGTTGGACCCAGTTTACCATAGTTTTTACAAGGATTTTAAGACTAGACATAGTCCTACTGAAGTTGGAGATGGAGCAGAATCATCAGATTCCGAAGATTAGTGAATCACAATTTTTGTAAAAAAATAAAACCATTAAAATGATATTATGTACAAAATATGATTTATTTTGTAAGTAAGTTTAAAATTAATGTTTTTATAAATGTTTTTTCATAAAGGTCTATTTTTTCCTTATAAACTCCTATTACCTGGTTGTGAACAGTATATTGTATGAACATATCTGATTTTGCCTGATTATAATTTTTTGGAAAAACAGTATATGTCATGCGAAACTGTTTTTATTGGTTTTTTTAAAGTATTAAAATTATTAAAAAGGCAAATACTACTGCATAACTATAAAAACAAATACTGGTTTTAGTTGGTTTGATAAGATTCCATTTTCTATTTGAAATATTCCTATTTTCCCCTAGTATTCAAACTTTCATTTTGCTCTCCTGAAAAGTAAGCAAAAATGACATATCTGATTCTGCCATATAACCACAGAATTAATCCTAAGAATAATACTATTCTCTACAATGACCGAAGACTCTCTCATTCATCCAAAACAACTGGAGGACACCCTAGATTCCTGGATGCTTCAAACTTAAACCTACAAGTGGACCAAAACCCCGAGTTTTCAGTCAACACAAAAAAGCTGGACCTTGACAAAATCAATCTAGACACCATCTCCAGGATTGATCGAAAGATAGATGTCACCCACGACATAAGTGTTTGGACCATTGCCCTGTATGGTACCCTAATTGGAGGACTGCTGTACTTGGTGTTCAAAAAGCTACTTAGGACAACTTCTAGGACGCCCGCAGCTCAACCACCCCCGGATGTCTTGTTTAGGGATGGAGGAGTTATGTAAACAATTATTGTACACTTTACTGTAATAATGATGACTGTTGTATGGTTCTTAGTTTAGTCAGCATTTGTATTGTGTGAAGAGACAAGCTTTGTTTCGCCAGAGTTAGACGAGGCTTCTCTCCGTACACATCAGTGTATATGAATATTGTACGTTATTTGTTATAATTGTTTTAAAGTAAATAAAATTAAGTGTAACGAATAGAATTGTTCTTTTTTAAAAAACAATTCCCTCGAACCAAAAACGTAACTTATATATACAGATTTATTCAATATAATGTATCATTTGAGGTACTTTTTCGAAGTAAATTATTATCAATTTTTATTTCGAAACATAACTGCGAATACTCTATAAAGTATAATATAGCAAAGCAATCCTACGTTGATTAGACCGTGCAGACTGCACAGCTGGGGTTTTAATTATACATGCAGACAAGCAAACTGGGGACAGAGTTACTTCGTTACTAGGGGAACACTTAACGAATGGCAGCACTTAATTAATTGTGACCTTAGCAGAGAAATTCCATCCTGCGAATGTGCAATTCAACTATAAAATTATTTTAAAATACCACCACAGAAATACCTCAATATGTTTTAACGTTGCCTAGAACAAATATTTTCGACTTTTATATTGTAAGTGTAGCTTAGCTAAATTTGTATTAGGCCTATATTTATATAAATACATATTTCCCTCCAAAATACAGTGTTTATTTAAACTTAAAGATAAATTACTCTTTTTTAAAAAGACATCAGATTTAGTTGTTAATAGGTTACTAAAAACTACAATTTTGTATTATTCATTTAAGTCAACTCCTATAGTAAAAGAGAGTGTACGTACATGAGTAACGAATAATATAACAGCTGATTTCACCCATCATTTATAATACTTAAACAAAGTCAGCATAGATTATACATTGGGGTTATGTTTACAACTTCAATCATTATAATTTCTTGTGAAGTTGATTTTTTTTAAATATGAGTTATGCTATAATACGTTATAATACTTGTTTTGAGGTTATAAACTGAATATAAATTCATTCTTTAAAAAAAAAAAAAAATAACAAACGCCCAAAACAACGAACGCGCGAAACGAACTGGCGGCAGGTATTCGTTTATTCAAGATAATCGTTTATTAAAATTTAAAGAAGAGATTCGTTTAACTTCGAAAACATGCGTACATCTTCTTATAACATATAAACATATTCGATTATTAATTTCTCCACTATTATATTAATAACTTATAAAATCATTTGATCTATCAATATAAAATAAAAAGCAATTAAAAGATAATATTTGTAGCTTTCTTCAAATATACAATAACGTATATAAATTAAAAATTTTAACAAATAGGCCTACAGTTATATAATCCTTATAATTATTGTATACATTTACCGAGTTAAAAATCGCCGTCAGCATAGTTAGGTAGCTCTAGATAAAGTCTGTAGTTTTTAAATAGTATTTTTTTTAAATTATCTACTGATGTGTATTTAATTAATCTTTATATGATGTTTCACGGGGGCTTATTAGTTAAAAGATAAATGTTATTGATTTAATTATTTTAAAATTGAATATAATTTCTGATTAAAACCTGAATGATGGGTAAATTAACCCAGTTTAATATTGTCACATTTCACGGCACTTATCATTAACGGATTATTTAAAAAAAACGTAAGAATTATGTTGAACTTAGTTATAAAAATAAACAACTAAGGAAATTTAGATTTTATTTACACTTATTCACTTAATTAGAGTATAGAATTAAATTATTATATTAATACAAACAACTTAACATCTCAAATTACATAAAATTACTAGCTGACCCGTACGGCGTTGCCCGTGGTGGTGGTAACTTTGATCCACCCAAACCCCTCCTAAAATTTCGAAATTTTTCATACCCTTTCTTAGTGAGCACCTACGGCCATAGAGGAAGCTACATACCAAATTTCATTCGAATCCGTTCGGTAGTTTTGAAGAAATTGTGATTTAATAACTTTGACCCCCCCCCCCCCCAAACCCCCACCTAATATATTTAATTGTTTTAAACCCTTTCTTAGCGATCGCATATGGCTCTAGAGGAAGCTACATACCAAATTTCTTTAAATATGTTCGGCAATTTTGGAGAAATCGTGATTTAGTAATTTTTACCCCCCAAACCCTCCTAAAATTTTCAATTTTTTAAAACCCTTTTTTAATGAACACTTATGGCCCTAGATGAAGCTACATACCAAGTTTCATTCCAATCCGTTCGGTAGTTTTGAAGAAATATTTTTTTAATAACTTTAATCCCCCCAAATCCACCCCTAAAATTTCGAATTTTTTCAAACCCTTTCTTAGTGAGCACCTATGGCCCTAGAGTAAGCTACATACCTAATTTAATTTCAATCCGTTCGGTAGTTTTTCAGAAATCGTGATGAGTGATTCATTGAGTGAGTGAGTGGTATTTCGCTTTTATATATATAGATTCATAGGTTATGGAATTTTATATTTGTATGGATTATAGTAATTTTAGTTAAATTAATCATTACTTTTCACCAAATATTCCCTGGCTGCAGCAGAGCCTTATAAATAAACAGTCAGTAATTATTCTTGTCATTTGTCAGCTGACGCGGTACTACTGAGTGACGGAGTACTTGTTCAACAGTGTCTATTCACAGGAGTTAATCGAGAATGATGAATCGGTCAATCAGTCAGAGCTAGGGAAGAGAGCGTTCCAAAATAAAAGTGTCACTTTATGTAATTTAGGGACACTTTGTTATTTAAAGAATTATTTTACTTTATTCAGTTGGTGAATTAATTTCAAATGAAATAAAACTTTCAACAGTCACACCATGGTCCACGGTTATCATAATACTGTTATTTCAGGAGCATGTTCCAACGATTGGACTGTGAACTGAGATATAACAGCCATTCAGTGAAACCATTCTTTAGTTTATGGTGAAATTAGATTGAAAGAAGAGTTATGTACTGTAATTAGTATTTTAAAACAGAATTTAAAATTTTTCTATGCTAAATTGTCCGTTGGTTAGTGCAGCTATTTGAATGCATTTAATAAGTACAAGTAATTTTATATAGGGCAACTAGATGGCTCCTGCCTCTGTTCGCTTCGTTCGCCAACCCCCACGTCAAAATGCAAATACATTATGATTTTTATTATTATAAGGGTTGTTATTACTTGTTCACCCCTTAGCAGCGCGTAAAAAATATTAAATGTGGTTTAGTTTTTCTATGTATCTTGCAACAAATAAATTTACAAATTTTCAGTTGTCTAGCTTTAAGATAAGTATAACAATTGATTTTTATTGTTATAAGAGTTATTATTACATGTTCACAACTTACCAGCACGTAATAAAATGCAAATATGCTTTACGTTTCTATGTATCTTGCAAGAAAGAAATGTAAAAGTTTTCAGCTCTCTAGTTTTAAGGAAAGTATAACAATTAATAGTTATTGTTTTATGTGTTGTTTCAACCCTCAAATGAAAATGAATTCTTGCCCATGTTACTCGGGGATGGAGTAGTTTTTTTATATAAAAGAATGTTCCAATTGGTTCAGTAGTTCCAGAGATTACCCCCTACATAAAAACAAACAAATTATACCTCTTTATACTAATAGTATAGATAACAATGATTTTCTTTACAGAATTTTACATTTGCAATAAAAAACTATTTAATAAAGTTATTTATTTATTAAATGTTATATGCGTTTAAATTTAAATAATAGGACGGTGAAAGCTTAATGTGTTTAGTACTGAAGGCATTCAATTCACATAGATATAGATGTAAATATCTGAAGTGTTTAGAATTAACTACAACTCTATTATACAAATAATAATAGAAGCCAACTATTATAAAAATCGCAAAGTTTGATTTATAAAATAATGATAAACTAATAAACTAACCAACTTTTAATTATGCCGATTAAATATACAATAATAAAAATGTTACAATGGCCAAAAGATATTTTGCCTCGTGTTGTAACACTCGGTAGCAAAATGGGTTGCGAATTTTTAAGCGGCAATTTATTTTAGTTTTCATCATCATTTTCCTTCAACTTAAAAAAAAAGAATGTTCTGGAATAAAATAAATACAGCGTATAAAATTATTTTATTAAAGTATTTTAAAACTAAACTAATCTATATATTGTATTCCATGTAGGCCTATAGTCTGATTATTTACAACGACAATATTAAGCCTACAACGACTTTTTTAAGAGTGCATAGTATAGCTCAGGTATAAATTATAGTTTAACAACTAAAAAAAAAACAAGCTTTAATAGCAAACCAACTAAAAATTTGAAAATAATTGTAAAAAAGCGAGGTGTGCTTGGCATCAAATGTTAAAAATACTTCATTAATTGATATTTATAAAAGTAGTTAATATAAGAATATAGTAAAACCACCCTACGATTTTTTATAATTATTTTAAATTTTTTAGTTGGTTTACTATTAAAGCGTGTTTTTTGTATAGTTTTTTAAACTATAATTTATTTTCTTATTTTTTGGTCTTAAAACCGAATCAAATGTAGCCTACATAATTGTAACCAAGAGACTCGATTTTTTGTATATCGTATGTGTGACAATAGATTTAAAATTATGTATGTAAAATTTAGGGGGGTGCGGGGGTATCGGATGGAGGTGTATGTAAATCATTGTATTGTCATAGGTGCTTGACACGTGTGTAAATTTTCAAGTTAATCAGACGTCTTTATGTTGGTAAAAATTACTATGAAAATTCCGTTACATAGGCTACAGGTCAAGCTATAATAAAACATCGCTAATACTGAGGGTCCTGGCAAGTATAATGGGACAAACTATTTAAATTATTGCATTGTCAT
>JAGFPH010003928.1:6287-22653 GCA_018207615.1 Philaenus spumarius | reverse complement strand
GTACATTTACAGCTCACTACATACAGTAACACATTAACGTACATTTAGTGCGAACAATTAGAGTTAGTTGAAAGCAGTGTTAATGTAATTGGAACAGTTGTTTTATTTGCATGTTCATACTTAATGTGAAACATGGAAATTGTTATCTAGAGATTAAGTAGGTATGTGGTATTAAATATATATTAACTGTATATTGTTCAGTGAAAGGTCTATATTTCAATTTACTTTAACGTAAAGTTCGCTACCTCTAATAATAGGTTCCGAGATATAGGCCGGACAAAAGGGGTGTTTTTAACTTTTACTTTCTTCACCCTATACGTAGTATGGAGAAAGTATTGTTTTCGTCCAAATTTTCGAATTTTAATTTTTAGTGGAATTATCTGTTTTGGTGCTCCCTGAACCCCCCAAAAAATGTTTAGTGGAATTATCTGTGTTGGTGCTCCCTGAATCCAAAAATATTATTAGTGGAATTATTTGTTTTGGTGCTCCCTAAACCAAAAAAAGTGTTTTTTTGGTGATGTCTGTCCGTGTGTCTGTGTGTCTGTAAGGATGTGTACAGAGCTGGAGACTATACCAACCGTCCGATTTTGATGAAATTTGGTATGTTGGTGTAGTTCTGGAATATCTCCAGGAATTTTTTTCATTTTTTCAAATTTTGGATTTTTAAGTGGTTTTACCCCCAAAATTGAAAAAACCGAGAAAAATCAAAATTTGATAAAATTTGGCTTATTTGTAGCCCTTAATGTACCCTACCATATGCAAAAAACTGCATCTTTCTAAAAATTCTCGTTTAGGTAATAATAATAATAATAATAATAATAATAACTGATTTTTGGGGATTTTGGCCAAAAGGGGATTGTTTCTCAAAACCTTTTTTCGTGCATCTATACAGGCCTAATTGACATGTCTGGTGCGAATTTGTTCGAAATCGATCGAAAAGTTTAAATAATAATATAATATAGATGTGTGTTACATGCATCTAATATTTTCAATGGTATGTCCTACTTTTGCAATTCTAAATAACCACTTCCTATGCTACTTTTGGAAGGTATAAAGTTTCAACTGGGAGAAAGTATGTGGCAGTTATCTGGTACCGTTTATTTTGTAAGTGGTAAGGGTTCCTCCTTTGCAACATTTTCAGAAAAAAATGCAAACTTTGGATTATAAATGATACTTTTTATTGCAACAAATGAAGCAGTATAGTGAGTAGAATTACTACCCATAATCGTTTTCAAATATATTAATTCCATTCGGAGAAATAGTCATTTAAAAGGGGATGCGGAATACTACCCCCCGGAAAACTACCCCCCCAGGTGAAACGTGACGTCATGAAATCTGCCAACTAACGAATATGGGAGCCGTGTCCGCGACTGGAATACTACCCTCCCCTAGCAAAAGCGGGTCGCCGGAATACTACCCCCCGGAAAACTACCCCCCCCCCCCCCCCAAGCAGGTTCCTACAATTATACTGTTATCGGCAACATACTGTGACTAAACAGTTTAGGTTAGTCCTTTTGTTTTGTTTTTATTCTAATTATATCGAAACTTGAGTGTGCGTGACTGGAAAACTGCCCCCCCCGATCTCTGACGTCAAAATGACGTAGAAACCTGCTTGGGGGGTAGTTTTCCGGGGGGTAGTATTCCGGCGACCCATTTAAAAATTGAACGTTTTTCATTTCCAGGTTTTTAGCTTTCAAGCTTTTTTTCAAAACGCTGTAGCTCTTAAACAAAATGTTCAAACTACTTTAATTTGACACCTACTTAAAGATAAAGGTCTATATTGTAATTTACTTTAACGTAAAGTTCGGTATCTCGAATAGGTTCCGAGATATAGGCCGGACAAAATTGGTGTTTTTCACTTTTTTGTAAGTGGTAAGGGTCCCCCCTTTGCAACATTTTAAGAAAAAATGAATGGTTAATATTAGGACTATAGTAATTATTACAAAAAGTTAAACACAAACAATTGGTTTATTCGAATAACTTGTATTTGAAATTACATCTTTTTTGTAAAGTTTACAGTAAATAAAATGTGTTGTTCTATAACACATAGCATTGCAATGTTTTATTATTATTTTTTAAATATTAAAATTAATAGTAATTTGGATCATGGAATTAGATACATCCTTCATTACAATTTTAAAGTTTGTTCCTTTTATAACTTAGGCACACGGTTTAAGAAAGTAATTTTCATTTATTTATTTCAAAACAACTTTAGGTAAACCTGTTTAATCTAGGAACACTAAATTTGGTTGAAATGATCCTTTCGTCGTACATTATATTATTGAAAGGAAGTTACCGACATTAATTTAAAATACCAGACTCGTGAACAAATTTTCTGAAAAGCTTTTTGATTTATTTTAACGACTAAAAACATGAAATTCCGAAGTATTTTTGAAATGAAAACATCTTATGGCCCGTTCGGCACTTTTTTGCGTTTGTATTCGAATTAAATCTCGCCCACCGTACCACACCGAACAGATAGCGCCAATTAGGATTGAGCGCGAAGAGGGGGTGTGCAAGTCTCCTACGCCGGCTCCCACCACATTTCCCCTCTCGCGGCGGAGTACAGTCAGAGTCGCTTGCTCTACCTAATTCATGTCTGCTATGTAGTCGTGTTGATTGTATATCAACACTTTTTGGTGGTGACTGTACTGAAGACTCACAGTCGAGTAGGAGAGGGTAAGACGTTATAGCGAATGCTCAAGTGACGCTTCACGCTGCTTGGCACTATCTGTACCACAATCGAATCACGATATAAAATACATGCATGCTACCAATGAAATGGACATTATGCTTCCTCATTTCGTAAGTTGTGTTGGGGGATAGTTTACTTGATAATGCCTCTGAAATGGACATTGTACTTCCTTATTTTGTAAGTTGTGTTAAAATAGTTTACTTGATAATACCTCTGAAATGGACATTGTGCTTCCTTATTTTGTAAGTTGTGTTAATATAGTTTACTTGGTAATACCTCTGACATTGACATTGTGCTTCCTCATTGTGTAAGTTGTGTTAAAATAGTTTACTTGCTAGTGTTAAAATAATCAAATTTTAGATTAAACCAATATGACCAACGATTTATATTCATTACAGTTTTCACTTCTGTATGCTTTATTTTGTATGTCATACGTAAGATTTAAGAAAGAAATTATACGGATATTCATTTAAAAATTACACAAAAATAGTGACATTAAGTTCTCTTTATTTAACTCCATATCCAAATAAGAAACGGAAATAAACCCGTTTCATCATTATTATATGTTAAAGAAAGGACTATTTTGAAGTCATTCTGAAATAAAAAAAATGTTAAAACTCTTTATTAGGTTTAGCTATATACTGTTTCAAATATATAACTGAGACATATTTATTCCGGAAAAGATGGCCGAAACAGATGGTTTATTAAGGAGTTCCTTGAATCAAAAATTATATTGCAGAGCTATTAAAAACTAATTTACTAACTTATCACTGACTAGGTCTTAATTAATAAATTGTGTATCATGATTGCTTACTTTAAAATATAAACTATGTAAGTTCTCTATGCAACTATGTAACTGATAAGTAAACAAAATGTATGTTATTTGTCACAAATAGTAAGTCGGGTTTTAAAAGTGGGGATACATTTTTTTAAAACTGTACCGAACTAATGATTTTGATCTAACCCATTTTTATAATGTACTAGTAAATCACCGAGAAAATCACAGGCGGATTAATTAGATAGACATCAGAAATACATCATTTATGCAAAATACTATTTAAATAACTGTCTAGTCCTACTCAACTATGCAGACGGGGATTTTTAACTCGGTAAATGTGTACAATTATAAGGACTATAAAACTGTAGGAATATTTGTTAAGATTTTGTGTTTATGTGTATATTATTATATATATTTAAAGAAAGATAAAAATATTATCTTTTAATTGCCTTTTATTTCATATTGATAGATCAAATGATTTAGAAGTTATTAATATTACAGGCTATATTATTGATTGAAGTTGTAAACATAACCCCAAAGTATAATATACGCTAGGTTTTGTTTGCGTATTATAGATGATGGGTGAAATCAGCTGTTATATTATTAAGTTAAACGAATAGGTATTTCTTCTTTAAATTTGTATAAACGAAAATTTGATAATAAAAGGTTGTATTTATATACAGTTTGTAACCTCAAAGCAAATATTATAACGTATCATTATAACATACATTAGTTCTATAACTCATATTTAAAAAATTAACTTCACAAGAAATTATAACGATTGAAGTTGTAAACATAACCTCAAACTATAATATGCACTGGGTTTACAGATGATGGGTGAAATCAGCTGTTACATTAAATGTTACTCTACGTACGTACACTCGCTTTTATAGGAGTTGATTTCATAACGCTTATTGCAAACAATTTAAACATAATTTGCAAAAATAATGGTGAAATGTCACACATTTATTTATTTATTGACCTAATAAACTATATTGTTTAGCTAATTACTATGATACTAATAATCATACCGTGAAAATATTTAAGAAGATAAACAAATAGTGGTTTCGAACGTATTCAATTCCTAGGTTTTATGGGTTAGTTGTGATTTTTCTCATTATATCCATTCATCACTATTTTATGAAATGTATAAAGCTTATACAATTTTTTTTAAAATTATTTATACTTTTATCAAAATATCTTATACCAGAAAACATTATTTTGTCGAATGTGGAATGCAGTCAGTGTAGTAACAATAGTTGGCTAGTCACGACATTGGTGAAATATTAACATCAAAGTTCAACTTGTCAAAGTTACAGGGCAATATATTATCATTGTTATGGCTGTATAACTGTCTCTATGATTGGATACATTCCATACCAACAAAGAATATATATAGTTTACCTTCGTATATGTAAATATTTAAAGAGTTAAAACGCATAACTGTACTACCTCAGAAAACTGCAAAAAATAAACTACAGAATATAAACTTGACAGTAGAAATACATAAATAAATGCAATATGGTAATCTAGAAAGGTCCAGGAAATGTTTGAAAAGGGATATTTTTATGTAAATAATAACATTTCACGAATATTTTTGCAAATTTAATAAGTTGTTTTAATAATGAATGAAGTTATTACAATAAAATTTGGCTTGGTTATAAAGCGTAGTAACGTGTAGGCCTATGTATCCCAATAATATAAAATCAGAATTATTATACTACTACTTTTAAAACACCAAAAAGCGTCGTCCAAAAGAAATCTTGTATTCAGATATTGTGTAAGAATATCATTTGAAATGGCTTTAATTAAGAATGTATATTATATTTTTTAAACATTTACTATACCGTTCATTTTTATAGAGGGGGACCCCTGCGTGCTCCGCAAGCCAACCCCCAATGGAACCTTATAAAAACATATGGTATGTTGTATTTACAATAAAGGTGTAGGATTAATAATAACCTCAAAACTAAAATGGTAAATAATGTTAAATGTTCAAATAAAATTATTTCTTTCATTTTATAACAGCAGTTATAATAATGGTTAAAAGAACCAGCAAGGCTCGGGTCTACACTTTAAAACCCTAACCTAAAAGTTTCAAATATTGAAATAAAAAAAGGTTTTTATCGAAATGAATTATAGCCTATGTCACTCAGGGATAGTGTAGCTTTTTATTAGCAAAAATATTTTTTCAATCGGTTCAGTAGTGCCAGAGATTACCTCCTACATGAAAAAAAAACTTTACCTCTTTATAATATTAGTATAGATTAAAAATCCATCGTTCTCCACTATTTCCAAAAGTAAGCTTTTTGTAACTTTCGAAAATAATAATAATAATATATAATGATAGTAAAGAATTTATTTCCTGCGTACATAAAATACATAATATACAAAATACACACATAATACATAATAATGTTCAACCATACATAAACGAAACTAAAAATACATTTCGATAATAACATAATTTTTCACTTGTAACTAAATACAATAATATTTACAAAGACAATTAGTTTATGTACAATTTATTTCTACACTTTATTGTGCAAGCTTAAAAAACTTGTTGACGAAGCCATTTTTTGGGTTTACCAGCACGAATTAAAACAAATATGTGTAAAATAGAAGGTAAATGCTACTGCCATTATTTATATAAAAATATAACATTTTGTGATCTCAGCTAAGGCCTTATCTACCTCCAACTAAACAAAAACAGCTGTAAGAAAAACAATATCATTTCACCTAAAAGGTACAAAAAATATCTGCAAATTTTCAAATTCCAGAAGCCAGATATTTTAATCTGTTTGAAAAGGTTTGACTCCATACATTGATTTTATATTAGTTGGCAAAGCTTTAAAGAATTTAGGCGATTGGTATTGAAACATTAATTTGTGAAACATAGTTTGGCTTTGGGTGTACAATAACGCTCTCTATGCGTCTTCTGTACATTCGATTTCGGTATATTACCTATCTTTCCTTATTTCAGAAAAACCACCACTGGTGTTACACACATACTTCATAGAAAACCAAAGCGGAAAAATTTTAAATTCTGATTATTGAAAGATATGCCAGATCACGCTACATCAAAATTAATTGTAATTTCAAAATCTGTACTTGACAAATTTGACTGTGAAAAGGGTTCCATGTTTTCGTTTTAAAATTAGGAAAAACCATGTCTAAACATACTTTAAATATACATGAGTATATTTAGATCAAACATTCGATATTCCGTGCTTTTAGTATAAGCTGTTTACTTATGCAGTCCAGCTTTATTATGATAAGCAATCCATTTTCCATCAAAATGCATTAATATGCACTTGGTAAATCAAAGCCGTTAAATCTCTCATTGGAAATGTATGTCAAGCGACCACGGAACGTGCTAGCAGAGAGAATTCTAAATTCATCTTCTAAATTTAGTATTCAAGGCAAAACTCAACTATAAATATGTATTTGATATTATCAAAACGTGCTCTAATAGTGTTTTGCTATTTCTAACATCTCCAGTTAGCAAATAATTTACAGTGATTAGCATAATTAAAAGTAATTCAGTAAACAAATAAACTACTTAACCATATATATTTTAGGTTAAGTTAGGCAGGAACGAATAACACAGTTGAGTATAGTTTTGGAATCAAATTGTTCACAAGTTAAAAAATCTGAAATACTTACACTTTTATTATTCTTTTGTTCTTATTTGATTAAATGTGTATTACTTCGGCTCGCATTAAAATGCTAAAGTTTCGAAATCTTGCGAAAATTCTAAAAAATTTACCCCCCCCCCCCCTTTCTATGACTTTTCACGAAGTTTTCTAGGTCTCTGAACACGATAAAGTAATACAAAATGTTGTGTGTCTGTCGTCCGTCGACACGATATATGCACTCTCAGACGTCGTAGAAAACTTCTGGTGGTGCCAAAATCTTCGTAATTTTAATGCGGATAGTTGAAAAGCTTTTGAGCTTTCTAGCGAGACAGCAACGTGACTTGCGTGACAAAAATGTCACATTTTTTAGTTTTTAATTTGCTATTCGAGCGTAGACCAAATAATTGAATAGGAAGGATCTTTTTCAGCATAAAAAATATTAAGATAATTTATTTTTTCTAATGATTAACTGTACCAACATTAAAAAAAGCCCACGAATTATCGGCAATATTTGTAAAGGCTGTGTTTTTACATAACTTTAATAAAAGCTGAGGGTTTGGCGACCTTTTAATATAAAAACAACAGTTTGATATCAAGTAGGTTTTGACAAACATTTTAATCGAGCAGAGAATTCAGTATCTAAATGAAAATAAATAAACGGTACCAGGAACTGGCACATACTTTCTCACACACATATTTAAATTTTAAACAGATTTACTGTAACTTTATAATTGTAGGTGGGTGATTTATTAAAGTAGGAGATTTAATACACATCATTATTCATTATTATTATCTAGAGAGAAAACTATTCGATCGATTTCGAACAAATTTGCCACAAACACGTCAATTAGGAATGTATAGATGCACGAAAAAAGGTTTTGAAAATTTTTGAAAAACGACCCTCTTTATGGCCAAAAAACCCCCAAAAATCAATTGTTATTATTATTATTAGCTAAACGAAAATTTTTAGAAAGTTGCGGTTTTTTGCATATGGTAGGATACATTAAAGGCTACAAATAATCCAAATTTGTTCAAAATCGTTAGAGCCGTTTTTTTATAAAAAAATAATGAGTGATTTTTTGGGTTTTTTTTGTCAAAAAGGGGGTTGTTTTTCAAAAATTATCAAAACCGTTTTTCATGCATATATACAGGTCTACTTGACATGTCTGGTGCAAATTTGTTTGAAATCGATCGAATAGTTTTCGCTCTAGCTTTGTATACAGACATACATACTGACAGATATTTTGTAAAAAACAATTTTTTGGACTCAGGTGGTCCCAAAACGGATATTTGCACAAAAATCTCAACATCAATTTTTTTTGCAATCGCTATACTTTCCCTATACTATAGTATAGTGAAAAAGTAAACAACAATTATTTTAATTGTTTTCGCTTATTGTCTTTTCCTTATGGCAGTTCTTAACGGACCACTTGCCACGCCCCGTCTCTGCAAGACACACCTTTCCACAACTTCGAGCTAAATGTTCACAAGCAACTTAAACTACGCTTAAATTATCTATTATTATTAATGGTGTTATAATACTATTGTACATAACTAAAGAAATAATAAAACTGGCAGCTTATTTAAAACAAGTATTGTTTGTTCTTTATGATTTATTTAGCTTTTTACCTCTCTCAAAAGTATCGTTTTACATTGTCATGAAATATTATTAACAACAATACACCAACTCAAAATATAAAACTCAATATTCTAAACTAAGCATATATGTAACCAATAACAATGATTGTAGTCCATTATACATTGAAACCTTAAAATGTGGACGCAAGTAGGCCTACTTTTAACAATATTTTCCCAACAAAATTTTAGCTGTAGTATTTTCTGAAATAGAAGGGAAGAAGAATTGTTTATCATAATTTAGAGAATATCTTAAAGATATCTTATCACAAAATTTAAAAAAATATTTTTTTTATCCTTATTTACAGGTGACGCAGGAAGAGCGGAGAAACTTTCAGGACGTGTTCTACAAGTGAAAATAAAGAAAACAGTTTCTTAAAAACATAGGTTCGGCAATGCTTTGTTTTCCAGATAACTACCATTTTGTTTTGTTTTTTTGTACAAAATACTTAATATCTTTGGATGAAGGAAATATTTTGACCGCAAATTTTTGATTCATATTTTGTATAGCATGTTTTATCCATGTACAAAAAACCAAAACTTATCATATATTTTCAAAATGGAGGCCGTTTAAAATATATTATGTATAATATCATACAAAAAGCTAATTTAAACAAAATTTCAAAACATAAAATTTTTTAATGACAAATATAACATAATTTTTTTAAATTATTTCTGTAACTTAAAATATAACATAGTTATTGGCTAAAAACTAAAATGTTGAACTTTGATAGAAATTATTTCCTATAGATTGGCAGTACAAACAGCTGATCAACAATCAAATGATTAGCAAACATTTCAAAATAATGAGTGGTTTGGATATTGCTTTCAGGTTATAAGTAAAAAAGTGCATGTTAATAGTGAACTAAAATAATATGCTATTCAAGTTTACGAATGAAGAATACGCTGAGATTGTTTTTGTGGACGGGTTTTGTAATGGAAATGCAGAACAGGTACAACGCGAATAACTAAATTATAATTACAAAATCTGATAAAGAACATGATTTGTTGTTAGGAAACAATGATGTATTGAATTCAACAACAACGATCTATAACAATAGGCCATTTTGCCTTAGTTTTTAGCGAATTTTTATCTTCAATGCATGACATGTAGGCCTACTATTTTAGGAATAATTGGATCTAATACTAATCTAAAATATAGTTTTTAACGAAATAACGCACTTTTAACGAAACAATTTAATCTTGTAAATTTGTTCACTATTTGAATTATTACTTTACTTTAAAATTTTACCCACACCTTTTTACGATTCCAGCAATATTCAAAGTATTTTCGGTCACAAATCCACAATAAAGTTGTACATTTTCAGTTACTACACCAAGCCATAGATTGTGACTCTCAAAATTACAAAATAAGTTAACACCCAGACGTTTAAAAATTAGAGAGCGTATTGCATAGCGTTCGAGGCAGGGTAGATAAAGAGATATCTATGAAGCATATCGTTTTAAAGTTATTTCTAATGCTGATTTCTTGTTTATTTTTTATTTTACCTATGGTTATAATAGTAAGATACAGACAAACGTAGTACACTGTAGACATTTTTTGCCAATATTTCAAAATTGGTAAGGCATAGAAATGAACACTTAAAAAATGTGTTATTTCAGAACTGGTCCAATTTAGTAAAAGTTTTTGTCTCAGTAGTTGTAACGATTTTACTATGAAAATTATTTTTAATATCGGCACAATGGCCTACAACGTATTTCATTTTAATGGCACTGATGGAAATCGATATTTTTTACTTTATAATAAGATGGTCGGTTTTTGTTGTGTAGTTATCGCCGAAATTCGGCTCACTGGATATATACAACTTATTACTTTGATATAATCTTTCACTTGCTCACTTATTTATTTTCGTATTTTGATAAGATATATGAAAATAGTTTTTTTAAATGAGACTACATTTTTTACATCATTACATCATCCCCATCATTACATTTACAAACAATCTGTAATATTTTATTTTAGTATGTTTTAATCTAATTATAATACATAATCAATTTCGATTGTCTAACTTTAGTAGTACAAAATGCAACACTTTATTTAAGTATTAATAATATGTTTTTAAAAATAAACAAATTGATATCTGCATTACATTTACCTAACACTTTTTGCAGTTTTTGTTTAACGATTTAATAAAAATCGTATATACAGTTTTCAGTGGTTCAAATGCAAAGTGTTTAAAAATTGCTGTAGTTAAATTGATTTTCTTACAAACCTTCTACTAAGCAGTATGATCTACTTTTTAGTAGGTTATGTAAATATTTAAGACATTGTTTAGTAGATAAAGTTTAATAAGATATTTTAATTAAAGAAATGGTTTTAAAGTCACATTTGATTGATTAAATACGTTGATGACTTGAATGTTTTATATTGCTAAAAATAAAAATATTTTCAATACTGTTAAATAAATTTATGACGTACTATATAAAGGGATGTTTAGTTCCAGTCACGCGTCTGCTTGTAAGGCCTGCACATAATAATATCAGTTTATTTTATTGCAAATAAAGCTCCTCTGATTCAGGCCATCATATGATCTGCGAAAGCAAAGTACTGGGGATTACTTCCAGAGAGCGTATTGATTTCCCCTGCACTTGACTTGAGCTTCAACCTACCAACTGTCGTCACTAAGGGGGAGGGGGGGTATGCAACAAATGAAATCAACACTAATCTCTAACAGCCGTTCAGTTAGTTTAGTAATTTATCTCAGCTTGTAGAAGAGCCTAAATACAAACGGGATTTCAAATTATTTATGGTTATGTTCCTTATTGCGTTTACTTACTTGATTTATGTTTACTTCTGAAATGCTAATATAATATAAGAAATGTTAACTAAATAATCACACACACACAAATAAAAAATAATAACTAACAACACCAAGTTAATGTAGTAAATAGGGTAAGTCTTTACGACCTTATTATAGTTAAGGCGAATTTGTTAAGTGGATAAGAAAGTAATGTGTTTACTATACATTGAGAAATCTATTACCTAATCTACTATCTTAATATATCTCAAACAGAAACAATTACAAACAGCTGTCTCTAGATTTTGAGTAAAAATAACAAAAATAAACATCTAACGTATGTTATATCATAACCTAAAAATTCAAATATTACAATGATTTAGTATTTATATCGATGGTTATTTTTTAAATAACATTTATTAGATATAATCTTAGGATTTAATTGATGTAAAATATTTGTATTTACCCATTTTGTAATTCTCAAACAACCTTGAGATTACGATTCTTTTTTTCAAAAATTCTTGTTTTGCAATAAAAGGTTTTATTTTCTCAGAAGTTACTTTTCTTATACATTTTGGATTATAAAAACACTATTTCAATAATTTCCAAACTTTTTGTTAATGTTATTTTGGTTATCATTTGTAGACAAGTTTTATTATAAGAGACATTACATTTGTAAAGCGCTCTAGTCAGATAATTGTTAATGGTATGACTAACATCTTCCCCATTTAATAAACTTTCAATTGATTCAAATTACTAGAAATATCTCTTAATATTAAATTTAGAAAATAAGAATTCGTTGGAAATGTAAAGTCACAGTTTCAAAATAGTTGATGTGGAAGCAAAATAAATAAATAACGATTTTGACACACTTTCTATTAAATTTGTTAAACTATATCTAGAAAAGGTTTAACTTATTTTTTTAGTAAGAATAACTTAAAAACTAAAAAAATAAGACTAAAAAATAAGAAAATAAAAAATAGTTTAAAAAACTAAAAAAATACGCTTTAAAAGCAAAAAGTACTAAAAAATTGAAAATAATTGTAAAAAATGCGTTTACAATTTACTTTTCATCAAATGTTACAAATATTTCATTGGTAGATATTTATAAAAGTAAAGTTATTATACAAATATAGTATAACGCACCCCACGCTTTGTTTACAATTGTTTTAAAATGTTTAGTTTGGTTTGCTTTTAAAACGTGTTTTTTTAGTTTTTTAAACTATTATTTATTTTCTCATTTTTAGTCTTATTTTTAAGTCTGGGGACCATGATCAGTGCTCACTTACTACACCCAACAAAATTAATGAGCTCCCGAAGTTTCTGCATATCGTCGTGAATCACCCTGTATATAAAGTTTTTAATGAAACCCGAAAACGTGTTCTGGGGACCATGATCAGTGCTCACTTACTACACCTAACAAAATTAATATTGCATTGTCATGAAAATGCAATATTAATTTTGTGCAATGTTTCAAATCAATCCGACGTTTTGAAGGGGGTGAAAATCACGTTCAAAGATTCCGTTACATAGAAACATACCAAGCTAATAAAAGCGTATTAAAAAAATAAAGCTGTTATTTTTCCTTGCAAGAGAAAAATATTTCTGCAGATGATTTGTAAAAATATTAGTAGGTTTAAAACAATAAAGTATCAGAATTTGTGTTAGTTCTTCATAGATTGGTAGTTACTGACTTCTTAATCCACATCTACATTCTAAAATTTAGAAATGTTATTTTAAACAACTATTTTGTGTACGTTAACAGAACTTTGTTATTTGTTACGTAATTGGGCTGTTGCTTTGAAAAATATTTTATGTAGAGAGATTCGTAAAAAAAAAAAACATAGCAACAAGTAACAGGCCTCAACTCTTCTTATGCATGTACAAGTAGACGTATGAAAGTGTTTGTTTATTTAACAGCAGTGACTATAGAAGGTGTAAGGTCTTATTACATATATATGGCGTCACTTTTTCTTGAAGCAGCTTTATTCCGCAAAGAAAATTGTTTTAGAACTCCTAGCTGTAAACTTTTAATCTAGGCAAAACAACCAGTTTAAAATGTTTACCACTGACTGACAAACCGAAATAATGCGAATAAAAGGGATTTATTTTAAAAAAAATTTTGTATGATATTTGATTTCGTATGCAATTTAATTACCGAAAACATTGAATTTCAATACTAAGCCCAAAGAGAGTTAGCGAGAAAGTTTTAAAGGTACAAAGAGTATTAACCGAGCAATGAATGAGTGAACACGTGCGTATACGAAGGAGTGCCACTGTGACATGGTTTTTAAAAATGTTTCTTATTCAAAGTGTGATGTATGTTTGTGTGTTGTGTTGTGTATTATGTGTATTTTAGAATTGATTTGCATTTAAATTGCAATAAGAACAAACATTCGGTTTGACAATGCCTGAATAAAATAGGCGAAACGTTCGTCACCGACATAAAGAGATATCGGACTGCGAGCAGTATAACAAGGTATTTATATAATTATATGATAGCCTATATATCCAGTCCATAAGACAATATCAAAAAAGAAAACAGTTACTCTTTTTAGTATTATAGAATAAAACTTAAACACAGAATCTTAAAACTAAGACGTTTACTAACTCAAACGCGTTTCAGAGATAATGTTTGGTATCTTCAGTGATGGACGATGTGCCTTCTTCAGTCTGATGTCACTCGTTGTCAAGCTTTATCAGTAACTCCTTGATTTGAATCTGAATATTTTGAATATGCGATGTCGTGTTCTTTACAAGCTTGATCTAATTTAATGCCGGGATCGTTTCTATTTAATATTTATCTAATATCCTGGTATATGAAATTCTATCGGTAATACGTACCTATCACGATTTAATATTTAATATTAAAATGGAACAAAGGCCTAATATTTAAGGTTTTTTTTTCTCAAACCCAACCAAAGCAGTTATAGCTGACTATTTATAAGTAAAACTAGGGGGCTATGCCCCCTGCTCGCTTTGCTCGCCAACCCTTTCCCCACCTTTCTAATTTAAAACTTTATTATAATATATTAATATTATAATAATTATAATAACGTATTATTTTATACTACGTATCGTCTATTCCCTAGACCGATGTCTAGAACACTGCTTAGTTGTGTATGTCGGCCCTAAAAAGGACCGCAAGTTTTTCCTGAAGGCCGTGTATTGGATGTCCGTAGCCGCTTGTGCAAGCACAGATCTCTTCCAAACGGGACTTTGGTTAGAGAGACTACGGTGGAGGTTCTAGCCGAGTCTAGCCTCTTTTCCGCGAACGAATTTTCGTGTACGCTATGTTGATGCAGGTGTTTGTAAAGTAGAACAGATTTATTTAATTAGAAATTAAATGAATTTATTCCTGGTAAAACAGCCTGACGGTCGGCGCAACTCCCTCACTAACGTTTCTCCTTTTGCCTCCCTTCTCTGCGGCGTGGTTTGTCGCTTCGGCACTTGTCCGGCCAATTCTCCCGCAGTTCTGTGCTCAGTACTTCGTTCTCAAGACTGGTGAAGCTGTTTCCCTTGGCAGTGTTCGGTTTGTTGGTTCCCTTGGCAGTGGTCGCTTGTTGGTTACATATTTATTTTATTCTTATTACTTTATAATTATTATGAGAAGAAGAAGTAGACAAACGTTTTTTATATAATAGAGAGATACATGTTTCAGCAGACTCCGGTACCAAATTGTTGGGTTTAGAAAATAAAAGTACTTAATACATACAAACTTTGTTCTATACAATAAAACATATTTCATATGTTATGTTTATGTAAGCTATTTCCCAATAATGACTCGTAATTGAAAATATATGCACTAACTATAGCACCTGGTATGTACTATAAATGGTAACTACAGTTTGATAGTACATACATTAACGCATTTGCAATAATTTGTATAGTATAGCTTTTTTTAAAAATACTTTATCTGTAAGTACCTGTACAAGTTGAGACAAATAAGGGCTCCGCTACCTGCTGACTTCACTCAACAACCGCTGAACAACACAAATGCAAAGAGATTATTGTTTACGATAGAAGCGGCCAGGGATGAGCGGTTGGCGGGGAAAGCGGCAATCGGCACGAGTAAATGTCAGCTTGCAATTCTTTACCATTCTTATTTCCACAGGAAGTATATATATATATTTTTTTTAATTCTCTCTTTCTGGGTTACATTTGAATTTCCGGACACCGGAAAAATCACGGGTCTATGGTTCAAGATATAGGCCTACATTGTGATTAGACCAAACGTAGTAGGGCCTCTGGTTGATTAGAACAGATGGACTCTAATCGAGGCAGGGCGGGGAAGTGGGGAAGTGGATCCCGACTCTTGCTCAGTAGGGCTAGATGTTTTAGCCAGGATAACAAGAAAATGTTTATATAATAGATAAGATATAAATAGCTTATATTTTCATCCTAATTGTGAAACAAAATATATCTTTACAAGCATATATACCAGATGTTAGTTTGACTTTAACCAGGCGCAAAATGCTAAAACTCCCAAACTAAGTTGAGCTGAGTGGAGACCGCGAATCTGTTCTCAGAGAAATATGCATGTAACTTTACATTTGAATACATGTCTTTCGATCTTTTCAGTTCCTTATCTGATCTGAGACAGTGTGCAATATCCTCAAGAAGATCATTTCTCTGTTTCTCAAGATTTAATTAAGGAAGTGCATACAGTAATTTTGTAAATAAAACCGTGTTCATAAATCTAATTGATTTCCACGTAGGTTTAATAGTTTTGGATCGTTTCATAATGTCTTAATATAACTGCCACATGCTCTCCAACAATAATTAAAAGATTAGCCTCATTAACTACAAATTCTAGACAAAATGTTTTATATGTTTAGATTCTATTTCTAAAAATTTATTT
>JAGFPH010003927.1:99554-134245 GCA_018207615.1 Philaenus spumarius | reverse complement strand
AGACGTCCCCTTAGAGGACGATCCGTCGGACACTGTCGAAGCGAGAATGGAGAAGATAGCTCAAAATGAAAAATTGATCGCGGCTTTTAAAGAAAGGATGCGGGCGAATAAAAAAATGAAATGCGAAGGCGAATCCGATTGCAACGAAGGGCGAATAAAAAAATGAAATGCGAAGCCGAATCCGATGATGACAATTCGAATAACGAGTTAGACGCAGAGGACAAGGCGAGCGACTCTGAAGACACTGCTCTTAGGTCACTGGCGAGAAGTTAAGTCTTCCGTAAACCAAAGGGAGTAAGGAGTAGAAAAATTGATAAATTAATATTTTGGGAGGCTACATTTTTGTAATGGAGTGGTAGTCACCGGAAGTAGCGATGGTTTGGGGCTACTTCCTTAAGGGGTGAACCTTCCGTTCACCCCGGATTGTAATGTGGGCCAGGATTACGGCTTAACCGTAATCGTGTGACGGTTCCAACCCCGTGAAAACACAGAGGACAATTATAAATAAGACGGAAATCAGAGTATTCTTTCATTCTCTATCAAGCTTCTGATCGGAAGCCATGGCTTCCTATTGTTGCGAGTTGAAGTGTTTCGTTTCACCCCGTACAGTAGTCGACGGAATCGCTTGCAAAATCTGTCGATGTTTTTCGTATTGTCGCTGTAAATGCATAACAGCTCAGAAGAAAACTACGAAATTGACCATTTATAAGACGAACTTTGAAGGTTATACATGCTGCACGAACATTTGTCATCGCTTCACGGAGGATCAGTTGTTCAACTGCCATTACTGTTTACGTACAGGCTTTATGCCGAGACTGTGCACTTGTGTTTTAAGAGACTGTAAATTTCGTAAATATTGGTGGGAAGAAGCATAAATGAGAGAACAACTTTAGTGTCTATACCTTTCAACTTCGCTGACTTTTTTACGAAACAACCGGATAGAAGTGTCTGAAACTTTCACTTTGCGCTGCTTGCAACAGATTGCGTCATTGAACTCAAGGTTTCACTACGAAGCAGTATAAAAGATCCAACGAACGAGTGGGTACTTCAGTCTCTGTCTACAGTTACATCATGGTGCCTCGACGAATCAGTAAGACTCCTAAGAGGACGACAAGAAGCCAGAAGGCGTTTGAATCTTTTTTAACGAGGGCGATTGAACAGTTGTCTAGGTAAGTACCAAATTTGTCAATAAACCGTTCTAAATCAATTTACAATATATCTGATTTTGTTTTGCAACTAGAGTTACGTCGCCACGAGTGACATCATTGCTTCACTTGAACTAAATTCTCAAAGCTTCGGCTTGCTTGTTTCTGTATTCTTAAATTTTTTATTCCGAAATATTTGTTGAAAAACACATAAAATTTATTTTCGTTCCCTAACGAGATTTGTTGTTGTTTTCAGTGATATTCGCGAAAGCTGCGAAAACATCAGAGCCCGCGGATACACTGCATTATCTATAGTTTTGGCGTCGGAGGTCGTGGGGCTCACACAATCGGGGCTTTCAGCATCATCTTCAAATTCTGCTCCGCTCAGGAAAAGATGGAGTCATTTGTGGTGGCCTAAAGTTAGAAACTTGCCTGCCGCTGCACCACCGTCGACTCCCCCACCACCACCACCTAGTATAGAAGAAGAAGAAGAAGAACTGCTGCATTCACCCGAGCCTTCCACTGCGCCGATAACCGCTATGATGTCGCGTGAGGGGGTTTCACTCTCCCAGGAAGAGTGGAATTTTGCAGAACAACCCATCGAAGAGGGGGCAGCAGCAGCAGCATTAGATTTTACCGAGGAAGAACTTTCCTTCGTTGCAAAATTTGTAAAATAGTTTGCAAATAAAATATGTATTCATAAATGTTGTATACTTATTGTCCTACTGCCCTACTTCCTATAAGTTACTGTCTACAGGGGTCTACCCTGTTTTTTAGTTATTACAAAGTGTATAAGTGTATTAGATAATTGGTTTGCGTCAGATGACGACACATTCTGAGTTTTAGTTTAAGTTTAAGGACATCCCCGAAGCCTAACGTACTTCATAGATCACGGCTACTAGGTTTAGGAAAAAACAAAATGTAGGTTAGGAAAATAGCGTTTCCGCCACCACCAACTCCCACCCCCACCCCCACCCCCACCCCCACCCCCACCCCACACCCACCCAGGTCTACAATCGGACACAAGGTCTAAAAACTTATATACTCGACAAGGTAGTTACTTCTTAACAGCGTCAGTGCAGCCTAATCGGTAGCGTCGCGGACTCGGGTAACGGTGGTACCCGGTTCGATTCTCGGAGACATCCAAACTTTTTTCAAAGTATTAAATATTAATTATTACAAAAAAGATGGCTGCCAAAAAAAAAAAAATAAGAAAAAAAAGAAAAAATGGCGGAAACAAAATGGCGGCGAGGTGGAAATCCCCCCCCCCACGTCCACCTCCACCCCCCACACCCACTCCACACTCACCCAACGGTTTAGAGTAGCACGTTTGGCCCCCCTCCCCTTTTGTGCTCAGGTGGCATACACTCTACTTACATACAATCTGATATTTAATTTGAACAATAATACGAGTAAATTAGACTGTCAGGGACAATACATTTGTAAAAGTCTTGTAAGGTGTAATTTACTTAAATGGAAATTTATAAAATATAATACTGAATACATTTGTTTAAAATATATAATATACGGGTTTATCGAAAAAAAAGTTGCTTAGATGTCATAAGAGTTAATTTATACACTAATTGGAACAAAGTGAAAGATTTTTTCGCAAATATTCAAACTAAAGTAAGTTTTTATTTATTAAATAGTTGTAAACTGGGCATGCATGCCAGTGCTTACGAGCGCACTTTAAGTAGCAAGTGGCCAGTAGAAAGTCTAGTTAATAGCTTCCGTAGTGCACAGTAATACAATTTAAAAGGATTGAATAGTGTTACTTTACCTGATGAGTTCTTTGTTATGAATGCTATAGAACTTTTATTTAACACACTGAGTCCAAGATAGTGAGCGGAAGTACCTAATTCAGTCTCTACAGGTCTCTAAAGCGCGTTAACCGTCTTAAATAGCAGTTTTAAATGGTTGTTGAGATTAGAAATAACAATATTGTGTACATACGGTCTGGCTGTAGGAGGAGATGCCATATACGCAGAAACAGGCGACGAGAACTTTATTGTAGCCGGGGTCGTGGTGAGATTTTTAAATTTGTCCTGATTGAGATGATTACAGTGTGTGGCTCTAATGTTTCCAAAGGGTTGAGTCAATGAATTGAAACCCAGAGGAGGAATTGATGACGGAAGGAGAAGAGAAAGATGAAGAAAAAGATGGTTTCAATATGTGGCAAAACACCGTTTAGGTCTTGAGATCATAAATGGAAAATCTCAAGTTGGGTACAAATTGAATATGTCAAAGCTCATAGTGGGCCGTTAATGGTAATTTAATAGTACATCGTTATGGAAATCAAACACCACACATGACAGATGGTCAATAAACTGATTTTACTGAATATACCAAGTAGAGAGAAAACATATACCATTACGTGAATATATGCTATTTAGGATTTGATTGGAAGAGGCCATTTGTACATTTGTACGTTTGTAACAAGACATGCCATATGGGATTCATAAAGAGCAAGGTACTGTTATGTAGATAGAATAAAATTAAAGATGGCTTTATCTTCATGAAACAAATGATAATAAAATTATTTTCCTCGGCTTTGTAAAAGTTCACCTTATATTTCATGGTTTTTATTGAATTAATTTAATTTATCCCAAGTTAGCCTTAGAGTTAAGGATTAGACGTGTAATTAAACGACACAAATCCCTCTCCCTCCCGTCGTGCCATTGCACGAAGCAATGCTTTGTATTGTACTTCGGCATTAGGGTTTTATAAATACTGTTTATTTAGAATACGATCTTAGAATAAATTATTCCAATGGGACGTTGACAAGGGTCTTACCAAGCCTTGCTATCTCCCAATTATGGAAAAAGCCTCGATATTTAGTATTTGATTATTATATCATTTAGGTCCCAGATTGGCGGAAGTAGCCTCTTACATCGAATATAAATCAATTACATTATATATAATAATAGTAATTCTAACCATTGAAATTAGAATATGTAAAATTCTATTTTTTATGTATAAGTGTTGTTCATATTGTAATATATTAGGTATTGGGGGTAAATATAATTAGGTATAAGTAAATACTTCTTAATATAGTGAACATCTGATCCAATTGTGATACTGGCTGGGGACATAATACGGCTGTTATATGATGTTAAAGTTGGCTTTAGAGGTGTTAGATGACTCCACCAGTCATTTTCTTCTTTTATCGAACGCTACATCATACTACCCATGACGTCACTTGACAATGCACATATTAGTGCAGACTTGCTTTATAACTAATATAATCATCTTTGTCCTACAAAAGTGATTCATGGTCAACTAAATTAAATGCTTTCCAAATATAAAAACATAATTATATTAATTAATTTATAATAAATACAATCATTACAATAATATTTAAAGTCATCCTATTAGTAATGAGTAACTCTACACATACAAACACCAAAACAGGCCTAAATAAATATGTAGTCTTTTATTTTACAGATTTGCATTAATTTTATTTTTATTGTTTCCAATAATCAGATTATAATTACGTATATATGGTCTCCATAATAATTTTACGATAGTTACAGTTTAAATCTATATTTCTAAAATATAAATATACATATCTTTTACAGTACTACGACACTTATTTATCAAATAAAAAATCTTATTATTTTCCATCACACAAAACACAACATCTCTATTTATTTATTCTTTTAGTTTTATTACGCCTAATCTAAACCAAATGGTTGTACTTCTTACATTACACAAAAGATATTTAGTTATTCTTTTCAAGTTGGTTAAATTGTTTTAATAGACCTTCAATATAGTTAGAAATGCTGCAACATTTTAGCTAAGAAAATACAGTAACATTAAACATAAAAATATTTTACTTAATTGTATTGTTAAAAAGACAGGCTTTGTTCTTTTAGAAGAAATATTTTAATAATTTACTTCCCCTTCTTTAATAATTCCTTCCCCTCAAGGGTAGATTACCTTTATTTTTTTCAGGCAAAACTAATTAAAACTTATTTAATTAGTATATGAATAATTTGCAAGATTTTGGGTCTGTTAAACTAAGTTACTGAACAACGATTTGGGTGGATCAGAATAAGTTACCTTATTACCTATTCTGGAGTTGTTCATTAACACACATTTAATTGTTTTTCTATAAATGCTTTAACAAATTATTATAATCACTTTATAACCCTTTAACGGTTTATACATTTTAGTAATATGAAAATTGTTTGTTTCCTCATTTTTAATTGTGTGTAATATTTTTTTTTATTTAGAACAGATAAGGTATTTCTTTTTTTAGTTTATTAATTTTACTGCAGTTGGATGGCTTTGCTCGGCGGACGTAGATTTGTGTGAAAGGTCAATAAATTACAATAGCGACGCGTGTTATGACCAACTTGAAGACAACTCGACCCTTGGTTTTCTTCGATCAGGACATCATAGCACACTGTTTATTATAAATATTTTATTTTATAAATATTATTATTTAGACCAATGATTTTTCAAACATGACCAACAGAACTGTTATTATTTGGTTTCTAAAAAAAATAATTTAAATTAACAAACAATTAAAAATTTCTCCATTTTCTATATTAATTAAAATTTGTAAATCCTTTAAAAAAATAAAACATTATTAGCAAACTGCCATTCTTTACAAATTCTTTTTTATCGAGTAGCACGAAATCAGTTTTAAGTTAGACTAACAATGACAATAAGGGACACGCGTGTATAATTAATGGGCCACAAGCTCTTAAAGCTTTAAAGCTGTTAAAGGTATAATTTGATAGTTGCAGCTCATTTATCACTGAGGGTGATGCTTTGTAGTTGAAACGCGTTTAGTTATTAAATGGATGGGTGTGAGAATTTGTGCTATTGTTATTATTCTTAAGCAATGAATTCCTTCTCACTTCTCTAATTTTAAGCGTATCGGTAAAATATTACTCTAAATATTCTCAGAGTAACATGACTTAGTATAATGATATTATTTATGTAACATAATTGTGCTTACAAATGCTGTAAAAATGTCTTGCAAAATAAACAAATAAAATAACTCATTCACATATTTTATAGT
Organism: Philaenus spumarius; assembly: GCA_018207615.1. Lineage (NCBI taxonomy): Eukaryota > Metazoa > Arthropoda > Insecta > Hemiptera > Aphrophoridae > Philaenus > Philaenus spumarius. Next base: position 128,068 of record JAGFPH010003927.1, on the reverse strand, counting down.
ATGTATTTATTTATCGAAATAAAAAACTTCGTTTCTAATAAAATTATTGTTTACTATTAATACACATGTGAGGAATTACAGCTGTGGTTCTGACTTTAAAGTATAAGTGTAAATAATGTGTATGTGTCTATTTATACTTTGTAGTTAATAGTTCTATTTATTAAAATTTCATCATTTATTGATTCTGTTCACAAATAAAATAGCACCACCATTATGTTGGTCTGATAAACTGTACTACACATTGCAGTGACATTATCGTTATGTCTGGATATATTGGACATAAATAACGGATATACAATGCATATGTGCAAATGTTTTTACAATTATACAACACAATATGTATTTCAATTGGTAAACCACAAATAATTTAACCATAATTTGTCTGTATTTATGGTCTGTTTATGTCTGTATTTAACGTTAAATTGTTCGAATTTTAGTTAAATATAAATACATTTAGCAACACTAAATTTTTCACACAAAAATTTATGTTCATGAATTTTTAATAAAAAACAAAAAAATACAGTATTGTTATTATTACTTATACAGTATTATTATTACACAGTTTAACTTTAAGTACATCTATAAACATATTGTTCTTAAAAACAAGGTGATTAGAACGATCCTAAATCGTTAGTAAAACTCTAGATTTTGTTCACCCAAAAAAGCATAAAATGAAATATGGAATAGCAAACAGTGGAATAGTTAGGAACATTAAATAATTACCTAAACATTGTTAATGTTTTTTTTTAATAACAATTGTTAAAATTTGTACAGACTAAATATTAGAGGGTTATGTTAGCTATACTTATTTATTTGGCCTATTCTTAGTTAATAAAAATTGATACTTCAATAATCATAATTAAATTATTCATAGGAAATAAATGAAAGCATAAAGTATCAGTCACAGAGCATAAAGTAGAAATATTTAAAAATATCTTCTTTAATTTACTAAACATATAAAAACACAACTATTAACACTAACTAGATAATACAAAAATATAACCGCTTACTACTTCCAGCTTATAATTCATGTGAATGTTTTAGTTACGATGCCTAAATCACTTATTAGGTTAGAATGCAGGTAAACAGTTGCTTATAATTAGCACTAAGAAATTATAATTATTATTATGTATTAGTAATAGGAATAATATACTAGTAATACTAATGTAGTAGTAATCACAATTTAAAAAAGCTGTTAGTTATTAACACAAAACCTAGCTTAGATTATATTTTGATGTTAAATTTACAACTTTGATTAAAAAGAAATGTTCAAACCCTTTAAACGGGTTTAACTTAAATATCAAAATGTTATCTTCATTGACTGATTCAGATTTAGAATTTTATTTTTAGTAATTCTTTTTCAACTGTAGCATTTTTTATAAAAGTATTGTAATGCCTAATTACCAACTGTATTCCAGAAAACATTTAAACTAATTTCACAAAAACTATAAAAAATGGCAAAAAAATACATTATTTTTACAACTAAATATTCTTACTGGAATAAGAAACAGAAATTAATGTGTATGATTTTAGATAGCCTTAACTACAAATTAAATGAAATCTGGAGCTGATCCGAAAGCTAAATCTTCAATAAAGGTAATACATATAGGGTAATCTTACAACTTAGGTAGATAACAAGGAAGGCTCCAGTGATCATGATTAGGTAGTTGTAAAATGATTGAAGTGTAATCAAATTTAAAACTTTATGATCAGTTTATTAGTTCTCGGATTTTTTACAGGTTATGTTTCGACGATCTTATTACTTTGCACGAATTGAAAAATAGTAAAGAAGAAAAAAACCTAGCAAAATAGCACTTAATTCAATTTGATTAGCCCACGGTTAAGTGAAAATTTAATGTATGTTTATTATACTACGTATACTAATAACCTTTTTAAGAATTTCTTATCTAATTTGTTTGTAATACAGTTTCGGTTGAATTGGACGTCATCAGGTTGATAAAACCACAGTTATGCATATTTCCCATCATGTGGCGTTTGTAATTACAAATTTAAAAAATATTAGGAAATGAACTATCCAGACTTTAAAGGACTTGCTCCTCCGACTGGTGAGTTAACAATGTGGTGAGTTATTGTAGTTGTTTTTGAATAAAAATGTATTAGCTATATTAGGTTTCCATATTAGCTAATAAAATTTCTCACATATTCACAGTTTCCACGAAAAATAGCTTTTTAATGTAAACATGTTTACAGCGTTTAGTACAATTTACGTCAAAGGGAAGAATTTGAACAAAAATTAACACTTTAGCATTTCTGTTGTTAAAGGTAAAGTTATTATTAAGGTGTTAAGGTGTTTTAGAGCGATCCTAAATCGTTAGTACAACTTTAGATTTTGTCACTCATAAAAGCATAAAATAGAATATGGAATAGCAAACAGTGGAATATTTTTGAACATCTTTTGATGTTAAATTTACAACTTTGATTAAAAAGAAATGTTCAAAACAATTAAACGGGTTTAACTTAAATATAAAAAAGTTGTTTTTATTGACTGATTCAAAGATTTAGAATTTTATTAAATTTTTTTCAATTGTAGAATTTTGTATAAAAATATTATAATGCATAATTATCAACAGTATTCCAGAAAACATTTGAACAAATTTTACAAAAACTATCAAAAATGGCAAAACAAAAGAAATATTCTTACTGGAATAAAAACAGAAATTAATGTTTCATTATAGTAAATGGTCAATCGGAAAAGTGCGGATGGCTTTGGCCACTCTCTTATTGACGCTGGTAGTCTATAAAACTACAGTCCATGGTAACTTGTTTTTCCACATATACATTTAGATACATTTACAATTATAAGGTTATTCAAAACTACTGTTCTCTAGATGATGGGCATGCGGTGTCTTTATGATTTAAATAATAGGACATAATCCCAACCAATAATATAAGAGTTTAGTTGAATTCAATTAAAGTTTATTTATTTTGACAGGATATTTGTAGAAGTTGTATTATTTTAGATAGTCTTAGCTAAAATTTAAATGAAATCTGAAGCTGGTCCGAAGGCTGAACCTTCAACAGGTAGTTAGATGTAAAATATAGAGTAATCTTACAACTTAGGTAGATAACAAGGAAGGCTCTAGTGATCACATGGTTAGGTAGTGGGAACCTGATTGAAGTGTAATCGAATTTAAGACTTTATGACCAGTTTATTAGTTCTCGCGGATTTGTTACAGGTTATGTTTCGACGAACTTATTACTTTGCACGAATTGAAAAATAGTGAAGGTGATAAAAACCTAGCTAAATAGTACCGAATTAAATTTTATTAGCCCACGGTTAAGTGAAATTTTTATTTCTGTTAATTACAATACGTCTACTAATAAAGTTTTTAAGGAATTTCTTATCTATTTTTTTTGTAATACAGTTTTGGTTGAAATGGACTTCATCAGGTTGAAAAAACCACAGTTATGCAAATTTCCCATCATATGGCGGTTGTAAATAATTTTTTTAAAATATTATTAAATGAACTATTCACACTTTAAAGGACTTGCTCGTCCGACTTTTTATTTGACAATGTGGTGAGTTATTGTAATTGTTTCAGAATTAAAAAGTAAGCTATATTAGATTTCCGTATTAGCTAATAAAGTTCAGTACATATTCAGAGTATCCAGGAAAAAAAGCGTTATTATTTTCCTCCAGACAAAGTTTGAGTAACAAAACAAGTTCGCTGAACAACTCCAATAGCGTAAATATTTTTTCGGAAACAAAATTAATCTACAGTAATTGAGTATGTCTCGCTTTATCTTACCAACCCGACTTCGTCAGTGTTCAAACTATGGAATAAATCAAAACCTTTTCCAGAAAATCTTTTTAAAGTTTTGTGATTTAAAAAAAAATATAAAAATGAAGCGCACTTGAGCGATTTTAATATTTTGTGTTGTGACGCCTCCTATGTTTATTATAAAGTTTTTATGATCTCATTTAGAGGAAGAAAGCAAAGATAATTTCTCGCGTTTATATTTAAACATATTTATTGTTATAAGACATTTTTTCAAAGAAATTGTTTAAAATATGATTGACACAGTCCTAAGGGTAGCCATTTTGATATTTATTTCTGTAGCGAACAATTATACACAATAGGGAATAAATCAAACAGGTGATTATGGTGATCAGCTATTATAAATAAATATCCTACTAAGTCATATTGCTGTGAATTATTTAGTTTTAGAAACGTATTTTAAAATACAATGTGTTTGAATCTGAAAGGAAACTTTAAGAAATTGATAATTTTTATAATAATGCATTCATAAAACTAAATATTTAATCCATAGACGAAGAATGAATATATTATGTGACAGAAATATTTAATTGGTTAGATAAATGTACAGTTCACCAAGGACTATATTTACCAGATAATAATCTAAGACACATGCACGATTTTGCTGTGAACTTAACAGTCCTGTTTATACAGGGTAATAAGTATGGAAACGGATTTATACCGTACAGTCATGAGGTATTTTGAAGCAGAAAGAAATATGGTATCACAGTTTAAACAAATCGGCATTAAGGGTGGTTTTAAATATTTGTCCTTTATTTTTGATATGCCATATTGAATGAAACTAATTCTTTTCAAAAATGAACTTAATTTTAATATTCTTAGAATGGTAACAAGGCCACATCATTTCGATGTAAAATTTTACAGAAACATCAATGGTGTAACAAGTTTTCTGTGAATACCTTCGTTTTGTAATTATAAGCATTTAAAGATTTTGGAATGATAATCGTAGTAACAATTAAACAATGTAACACGCGATATATAAACAATTTTATTACGTTTTTATCGATAGTTTATCCGATAACGAACTTTAAAAATTGGTAATATTGATATTAATAAACAATAACTAATAACTACCAACAGAACAAATTTAACGGCTATATCAACCTATATTATTTACTTTACATTATACATATTTGTTTAAAATTTCTGAATATTTAGTTTATTGTTGTGATGTTTTAATAAAAATATGATGAGTAGTTTTTTATGTAAATAATTGTAATAAAGAAACAATCGCTCTTTTCTTTTTACCAAAATAACAAATTATTTATATTTCAAAGAACAGCAATAAAACCAGTAAATGTTGAAATTATATTATATTTATTGTTATTTCAATCTTTAATTAATAAAACTAACGCTTTCTTTAAATTATTTACTTTAGAAATTTTATGAGCTTGATATTTAAGTTTTATTTAATTTGTTTACATTATATTTTTTTTTTTTATACAAAAGTAATGATTTTCCAAAATAAAATCTACAAAAGGACGGATCTTGTGACTCTCGATCTGCTTATCGTTCCCAAGTTATGCGCAAAGTATTCCATGCCTGCAGCGTTATTCTCCCTTTCATCCAAACCGTGCGACTATCTTCATTGTTCACAGTTTCTATTGTCAAACCCACAACCTCTATGTGCAACTCTGAAGTCAAGTAATATTGTTTTATGGTAAAGTTATACTCCTTGTAGTGTTTGCCAACTACAAACCGTTCAATTGATTAAATTCTGTGTTGACGACAGCATTTACCAATGCCCAGCTGTTCGTGAGGGAAACATTATTGATTTGGGCGAAACTTATTCTATGGTTTTTCATGGTCGGGAGACTTAGATCTGAGGTCATTTTCGAACTGTGTGTAAGTGTAAGGACACATATTTACACGATACTCATTTCCATCACATATTCCTAAATGATGACTAATCCGTTTTTAAATGACTATCTACACAAATGTGTTTTAATAACTAAATAACTAGTTTGTATATATTATCTTGTCTCTAAATCTCTCGCTGTTTAGTCGGACTGCTGGTTTCGCAGCTCTTTACTTCTATTATCACGACTTTAATACCTGATTCGAGTTAATTAAGTCAAGTTTAAACTCGAAAAACAAGAACAACCAATTTTTAAAACATTTTAAAAAGTTTGAAAGAAGGTTGCACCGGTAGTAATTTGTTAGCTAATTAATATGCCCCGACTAAGCGTGCTTATAACAATAATTGTATTGAAACTATCGTATTCTCTTCTGTCTGAACAATGTACAGGTTTGACCAACTTGATAGTTTGTGTTGTATTAAATAATAAGTTAAACTGTACTTCATTTTGCCATTTAATAAACTGGGGTATTTTATTTTTATTCCCGTATTATATTTCTAAAGTTTGTATAAAATGACAAAACCAAAATAACGCATTGTTTAACACAAACGATCATGTTAAATTATGTAAAGGTATTTTAGGTTAAATGCATTTTTTTGTCATCACCTAGTTTGGATAGATTTAGTTATAAAAGATCCGAACCTTGTTGTCTCCTAAATAACAACCTGTATTCCACTGTATTAATAAACCTGATGGAACCAATTATGAGTGTAGCGTAATGACTTTGAAAGTGTCTGAACTCTAATAACAATCAGCAATAATATGTGACTTTCTGTTCATTCTTGAGTCATAATTTAATTCATTTGTGTTTAATTTAGTCTGTCGGAAAATGGTAAGTTCCAAAGTTAAACACCGTAGCAATTTAAAATTGAGATTAATACTGACCAGAATGGAAACATAATGTTGTCAACTGTTTAACGGAAATGATAGCTTAGCTCGTGCAAGTGTTTTTGAATGACTTACAAAATTCACCAATGGACGTGAGAATGTGAAAAATTATGAACCACTTTAAAAACCGAAGAAAATAATACACAGTACGATTGTTCTAAAAGACCGCCTATAAGTGTTAGAATGATAGCTGAATCTGTTAACATCGACAAAGACAACGCGTGGACATTTTTTGTGAGGATTTTAAGATGATCAAAGTTTGTAAAAACATGGTTCCTAGGGGTTCCATATCAAAACAAAAATAACAATTTAAAAAGTTGTATTCTGAAGCAACATGATGCAGATCCAAACTTCTTTCAAATAGTTCTCACTCCTGGATCTTCCAGCATGATCCTGAGACCAAATGTCAATCAATGCACTGGGAAACACAGTCATCACCAGGAATGATAAAAGTTCGTCAAAGCAAGTCAAAATTGAAAGCCATGTTTATTGCGTTGTTTATTTCAATTGTGTAATTTTGGAATATATTGTTACAGAAAGCATAAATGTTAGTCATTATCGTAATAAGGAAGTTTTGACTAAGCTGAGAGAAAGCGTTAAGAAAAACGGCTCCAAGTGTGGAAAAACTACTTTACACTTCACCAGGACAATGTCACCGCTCACACAGCACTTTCTGTGTAGCCGTTTTTGACCAAAAAGAACATCATTACTCTTCAACATCCTCCGTGTTTACCCAATTCGGCACGGTGTGACTTTTATTGTTTCCCAAAAGATATCAGTATTTAAATGGACATGTTTTGAAAACATGAAAAGTGAAAAAAGGCAGATGTTTTGAACAGCCGACGGAAATAAATTTTAGAACAATATTATATTAGAAGGCAAGACGGCCACATTAGCTTACCAGCAGTAAGTATGACTGTGCTAAAGTTTGTTAACTGTTTTGACATTAGTTGTACAGACAACAGCATACTGATCTAGTGCTTGGTCTTGACAAGTTGGAAGGCGGGGAAGGAGTAAGGAAATTCCACACTAGGGTGAAAGTTTATAATTTAATGACTTTAATACATTCCGCTTTTAGAATTAGAGGGCTTGGTGCGTTCTAATGTTTATCGATGATTGCAGTTTTTCAGTTATTTGTAAAATTTGATCAGAGGTATCATACGATGCAAGACTATATTTTAAACTTAAATAATATTTCCACGAGGAAACGAAGAAACTTTCCTAGCTTGTTTGAGTTTTGAAACTAATGAAAAGGTTCATAAAAACATAGATCTGGTAACACCAAATTTGCCAGTTATCCGCCATATTGTTTTTGTACTAAATAATTTATATCTCTATAAGTCATATTATAAGATATGCAATATGTAAAATATGAAAGTAAAACAGTGTCCATTAGTTTGACTGATCCAACATCCATTAAAAACAAATCGTAGAAAATAATTTATTTGGATCACCAATTAATTATGTTGGAAGAAGTTTTACGTTGACCTTTGTATGATAGTTTATACTGCTCGATATATAATTGAACAGGCTACAAAAATGTACTCAAACTAAACTTACCATCTCTGGGGTTTTCTCATTTAAAATGTTTAAATGGCAGCCATTTTTATAATTTTTTTTGTTAAACTAAGTGAGTAAAGTGCAAAATTTCAATTCAATCAGTTAGAGAGATATAAATTATTTAGTAAAGAAACTAAATGTAGATTGCTGGTGAATGAAGTGTTTCGACAATCGATACCTATGTTTATATGAATATTTCCATTAGTTTTCATCAGCAGAACAAGCCATGAATGTTTCTCTGGTTTTTGGTGACACTCTGTATATACTGTGTGAATGAAGCTTTTCAAGAGTTTTTTTCAAATTATTGTGTATACAGTCTCAAACTTATCTGCATATTTTTTGTCGTTTAAAGATATTCTTCTTGACTTATCACACAAAGAGCGTTACAACTTAAATCTGTCTTAAATTGTACTAACACGATTATATTTATTAAACATACTATTAAGTTATTTAACCGTTTGAGTTATCTTATAACGTTATGTGAAAAAAATAGAGTTAAATATTATCGGCATTTATATATAATGTTTAATTCATAAACCAGCCCAGTGTTAGTCGTTCGGGGTTTCAGCAGTTACATACTAAATGAAATATAATCATGCCAGTGTAGATGATACTTAAATACCAAGTGATATAATTCGATCGAAAGATACAAATGTACTAATCATTATTTAAATTTATTTTACCTAGTGCTGTAATAAATGGTTCAAGTAAGGGTGTAGGGGACATTTTCAATGTCTGCCAATCTCTAGCAAGGGGATCAGCCCTAGAATAATACATTTAAAACATTTAAAAAAATTGTTGTGTATTACAAAAACTTGTACATTTTAATTAACCGTTAGTCCTTTTGCAAAGTTTCAAATAAGTTTTTAAACGAACTAAGTCTGAACGAACATCTACAATCATCTAATCTGTATTTTAAATGGACAAATTTATTTATCTATTTTTGGGTTTTTCTTTTAAAATATTAGAAAATTTTCACCAGCAATAGGTCAGCATGCCTACTGCTTTGATACTTCGAAACAATCATTCGTATAGTATAATAAATATGTAGATTAGATTTGTGTTTAATAATGAAGGTTTGTTAATTCGTTACTTCGTTAATAATGCCTGACAAGTCATAAAACAAATAATTTGAGACATACATGTAATAGTAATTTGCACCTTAGCTTGAGTTACAATTTATCCTACTCCTTTATTGAAAACATGTGTGTGAGGTTGAAATAGTAACTGTTGGCGTGCAAATGACGAAATAATCTCATCTTGTTAATTGTAAAAGCAAATAAATATTGTATGATGTTGTATGGTGAGTTGAAATTTAGTTTATTCGCTTCTTTTTAGTATCTACCACTACTTTTTCGATTTCTACTTGATTAAACTTTAGGTTTACAAAAAGAACTTTCTATAAAGTTGATCCCACAATGTTGTGACATTCAATACCATTTATTGTGTCAGTCACTGACGGACAGAAGTAAAGAACCAACACATATATTACAATGTTACAATAATACATTAATTAATTTATAACAGAAAGATACAAGACGATTGAACCTTAAAGTATATCCATACTTCTTGTAGAAGGGTTATTACGTTAGAAATTCGATCAAAATCCAATCAGTTTGCAATTACCTCCATCGGTCTAGAAACCAACGATCGGTAAATATAGCCCTGTTGCTGAGCAAAGTGTAATTGCAATATGTCATTCTATAATTTGATCAATAATTCACATAAACCGTGAAACTAATTCAATCATATACAACTGTATTCTCAAATGTACAAGTATTTGGAAAAAAAGGAAATGAAAAGTCACATTTTGCACCACCTCTCTCTGAATCTATAGTTTCTCTCATGCTCTCTACACTAACATTTAGTGTATTAAGTGGAATATTAACATAATGTGAAACTATGTTTAAGATTTCCCTACCACTAAATCAAAATAATAACATTTCCAATGATTTCATGTAGCCTATGTTTCAATTTAGTCATAATCGTGAATATTAGTACTGATATGAATTAACTGTCTATTAGTTGTTTTTGGTTTTTCTATATGTATTAAATGTTTCTGTATTTTCATCTCACTAGGTAACCTCTACTCAAATAGTTTTCATTAAATCAACTCTTCATTTTAACAATCCTTAAACTTAACCTAATATCACCGCCTTAACCACTGTCACTGATAAATTACATTGTTATCTCTGCGCAATAAATAAACTCCTTAAATTGTCACAGTAACCCCCAGAAGAAAAGAACGGGTACAGTTATTGCTGTTAAAACGAAAAATGTGCCAAACAAATTGAGAAATAAATAAGAGGATTTAAAAAAAACTCTTTAAGCTTTAAGCCTTTAATTTAATATTATTAAAAAGTCCTATTGAGTTGTCCTAAAAATTAAATAGAGTGAAGGTGAATCATTGTTATCATGACTGTAGGCAATACTTTTATTTTGTCTATACATATTTTCCTGTACTACAAAATAAAAGTATTGCCTACAGACATGATGACAATGATTCATATTCACTCAATTTCATTTTTATTACAACTCAATAGGCCTTTTTAACAATATTAAATTAAATACCTCAAGAGTATTTGTATTAAAATATTGGTATTTATTTCTGAATCTGTTTGGCACATTTTTCGTTTTAACAGCAATAACTGTACCCGTTCTTTTCTTCTGGCGGTTACTGTTACAATTTAAGGAGTTTATTTCTTGAGCAGAGATAACAATGTAATTTATCGGTGACAGTGGTTAAAGGAAGAGAGGATTTAAGGAAAAATACTTGAATAGAGGTGATCTAGTGAGAAATACTAGATAAGAAATACTTGATCTAGTAGTGAGGGGAAATATAGAAACATTCAATACGTATGTCAAAACCAAAAACAACTAATACTCAATTCCCATCAGTTTATGACTAAATTGAAACATTCATGAAATCATTGGGAATGTTATTATTTTGGTTTAGTGGTAGGGAAATCTTAAACATAGTATCACTTTATGTTAATATTCCAGTTAATACACGAAATGTCGGCGAAGAAAGCATGAGAGAAACTATATATTTAGAATGAGGTGATGCAAAATGTGATTTTTCATTTCCTTTTTCCCAAATACTAGTACATTTGATACTACAGTTGCATATGAATTAATTAATTTCTCGGTTTATTTGATTTATTGATCAAATTATAGAATGACATATTGCAATTACACTTTGCTCAGCAACAGGGCTATATTTACCGATCGTTGGTTTCTAGACCGATGGAGGTAATTGCAAACTGATTGGATTTTGATCGAATTTCTAACGTAATAACCCTTCTACTAGAAGTTTGGGTATACTTTAAGGTTCAATCGTCTTGTATCTTTCCGTTATAAATTAATTAATGTATTTTTGTAACATTGTAATGCATGTGTTGGTTCTTTACTTCTGTCCGTCAGTGAGTGACACTATGGATGGTATTGAATTTCACAACATTGTGGGATGAACTTTAAAGAAAGTTCTATTTTAAACATAAAGTTTAATAAAATAGAAATCGAAAAAGTAATGGTAGGAAAAAAGATGCGAATAAACTAAATTTCAACTCGTATTAGTACAATTGAAGACAGATTTAAGTTGTGACGTCATTTGTATGATAAGTTATTATAAGGATATCTTTAAAACGAGAAAAATAATGCAGATAGAAAGTATCTTTGAGTCTGTATACAAAATAATTTGAACGAAAAACTCGTGATAAGCTTTATTCACACAGTATATACAGAGTGTCGCACTAAGAACCGGAGAAACTTTCATGGTTTGTTCCACTCGGGAAACTAACAGAAAATATTCGTACAAACATAGGTCTCAAAACACTTAATTCGCCAGCAATCCTACATTTAGTTTTTTTTTTTTATAAAATAATTTATGTCTGAATTGAAAATTTACACTTTACTCACCTATTTTGACAAAAATATACAATATAATAAAGGTATACTTTAGTTAGTACAAAAACAATATGGCGGATAACTGGCAAATTTAATGTTACCAGACCTATGTTTATATGAACCTTTTCATTAGTTTCAAAACTCAAACAAGCTAGGAAAGTTTCTTTGTTTCCTCGTTGAAATATTATTAAAGGTTAAAATATATTTTTGCATAATATAATACCACTGATAAAATTTGTCAAATAACTGAAAAACTGCAAGCATCGATAAACATTAGAACACACCTAGTTCTCTAATTGCAAAAGCGGAATCTATTAAAGACATTAAATTATAAACTTACACCTTAATGTGGTATATCCCTTACTCTTTCCCTCCCGTCCAACTTGTCAAGACCAAACTCAGTATGCTGTTGTCTGTACAACTAATGTCAAAACAGTTAACAAACTTTCGCACAGTCAGATACTTACTGAAGGTAAGCTAATGTGGCCGTCTTGTTTTCCACTATAAAGGCATAGAGAATATTAATTTCACTCAGCTGACCAAAACATCTGACGTTTTTTCACTTTTCAAAACATGTCCATTTAAGTACTGATATCTTTTGGGAAATGATAAAAGTCAAACCATGCCATATTTTGTAAACATGGAGGATGTTAAATAGTAATTATGTTCTTTTAGGTCAAAAACGGCTTCACAGAAAGTGCTGTGTAAGCGGGGACATAGTCCTGGTGAAGAGTATAGTAGTTTTTAAACACTTGGAGCCGGTTTTTCTTAACGTTTTCTCTCAGTTTTTTTTAAAAACTTCTTTATTACGATGATGACCAACATTTATGCCTTCAGTAACCCTATATTCCAAATTTACACCATTGATATAAAAAACGCAAAGAACATGGCTTTCAATTTTGACTTGCTTTGACGAATCTTTATTATTCATGGTGATGACTGTGTTTTCCAGTGCATTGATTGACATTTGGTCTCATGATCATGCTTGAAGATCCAGGAGTATTACTATTTTTGAAACAAGTTTAGATCTGCATCATGTTGCTCCAGAATGTCAATACAACTTCTTACATCGATATTTTTGTTTTGATATGAAAATCATATTAACCATGTTCTTACAAATTTTGATTATCTTAAAATCCTTACAAAAAATGTCCAATCGTTGTCTTTGTCGATGTTAACAGATTCAGCTATAATTCTAACACTTATTTTGCTGTGTTTTAGAACAATCGTACTGTTTATTATTTTCTTTGGTTTTTAAAGTGAAACATCTTGCATGAAGTTCTTCATTTTTGACATTATCACGTCCCTTGGTGAATTTTGTGTGCCATTCAAAAACAATCACACGAGCCAAGCTGTCACTTCCGTTAAGCAGTTGAAAACATTATGTTGCATTCTGGTCAGTTTTAATCTCAATTTTAAATTGCCACGTTGTTTTACTTTGGAACTTACATTTTCCGACACACTACATACAACACAAATGAATTAAATTGTAACTCATGAACAGCTGAATGTCACAGATTATTGCTGATTGTTATAAGAGTTCAGAAACTTTCAAAGTCACTGGGTATACACTCATAATCGGTTCCATCAGGTTTAATAATACAGTGGAATACAAGTTGTTATTTAGAAGACATATCTCGTATAACTAAATGCATTTGAACTAGGTGATGATAAAAAAATTAATTTAACCTAAAATACCTGTACATACATTGACCTGATCGATTGTTATAAATAATATGTTATTTTGGTTTTGTCATTTTATACAAACTTTAGAAATAGAATACGGCATTAAAATAAAATACGCCAGTTTATTAAATGGCAAAATAAAGTACAGTTTAACTTATTATTTAACACAACACAAAATATCAAGTTGGTTAAACCTGTACATTGTTTAGACAGAAGAGAAAACGATAGTTTCAATACAATTATTGTTATAAGCACCCTCAGTCAGGGCATATTAATTGGCTAACAAATTACTACCTGTTCAACCTTCTTTTAATCTTTTTAAAGTGTTTTAGAAATATAAGTTGACTTAAACTTAAATCTAGTTTAAACTTGACTTAATTAACTTGTATAATATAATCAGGTATTAAAGTCTTGATAATAGAAGCATAAAACTACGAAACCGGTAGTCCGACAAAACAACGAGAGATTTAGAGACAAGTTATACTGAGTAGTCATTTATTTATTAAAACACATTTTTTTAGAGGCCTTTCCATAATAATGTAACTATATTTATAAAATTATATCGATAATACTTATTTATGTAATTCAAAAGTTGATAAATTCCAACAAATTTATAGTCAGGTAACCAACCACGGATCAGTCTGCACGTAGGAATATGTGAAGGAAATGAGTATCGTGAAAATATTTGTCCTTACCCTTTCACACAGTTCGCAAATGACCTCAAATCTTAGTTTCCTGATCATAAAAAACCTTAGAATGAGTTTCGCCCTAATCAATAAATGTTTCCCTCATGAACAGGGGTGCGTTGGTAAGTGTTGCCGTCAACACATTATTTAATCAATTGAACGGTTTGTAGTAGGCAAACACCACAAGGATTATAACTTTACCATAATACAATATTACTTGACTTCAGAGTTGCACATAGAGGTTGTGGGTTTGACAATAGAAACTGTGAACAATGAAGATCGTCGTACGGTTTGGATGAAAGGGAGAATAACGCTGCAGGCATGGAATACTTTGCGCATAACGTGGGGACGATAAGCAGATCGAGAGTCACAAGATCCGTCCTTTTGTAGATTTTATTTTGGCAAATCATTAATTTTGTATCCATGAAAATTAATTATTTAAACAAATTAAATAAAACGAAAATATCAGTCTGATAAAATTTCTAAAGTAAATAATTAAAAGAAAGCGTTAGTTTTATTAATTAAAGATTGAAATAAGAATAAATATAATATAATTTAAACATTAACTTTTTTCATTTCAGTTCCTTTAAATTTAAATAATTTGTTATTTTGGGAAATAGAAAAGAAACGAATGTTTCTTTATTACAATTTACATCAAAAACTACTCATCATATTTTTATTAGAACATCACAACAATAAACTAAATACTTAGAAATTTTAAACAAATATTTTAATATGGAAAGGTTATTTTAATAATATAGGTTGATAAATCCGTTAAATTTGTGCTGTTGATAGATATTAGGTTTTTCTTTTATTAATATCAATATTACAAATGTTTATAGTTCGTTATTAGATGAATTATCATTGTAAAACGTAATAAAATTGTTCGTTTATCGCGTGTTACCTTGTTTAATTGTAACTACGATTATCCTTTCATTCTAATTTTGAATGCATATAATTCCAAAACGATTGTATTAACAGAAAACCCGGTACACCATTTATTTTTCTGTAAAATGTTACATCGAAATGATGTGTCATATAACAATATTAAGATTAGGTGACTTTTTGAAAAGATTAAGTTCCATTCAATATATGGTATATCGAACCACCCACAATGCCAATTTGTTTAAACTATGTAAAACCATATTCTTTCTGCATCAAAATACCTCATGTATATAAATGCGGTATGAATCAGTTTCCATACTTAAATATCACCCTGTATAAACAGGAATAATTTACTGTTAAGTTGATATAGCTTATTATCCTTTAAATATAGGCCTTATGGTATACTATACATTTATCAAACCAATTAAACATATCTGTCCGATATAGTATGTTAATTTTACGCCTATGGATAACGATTTAGTTTTATGAATGTATTATTATAAAAATGACCCAATTTCTTTTCGGATTCAAAGATATTATATTTTAAAATACTTTTCTAAAACTAAATAATTCACAGCAACATTATTTAGTAGAACAACATAAAATTGTATTTATTTATAGAAACTGATCACCATAATCACCTGTTTTATTTATTATTGTGTATATTTGTTCGCTATAGAAGTAAATATCACAATGGCTACCCTTAGGACTATGTCAATCTTATTTTAAACAATTTCTATTTAAAAAATGTCTCATAACAACAAAACTTTTTAAATACAAACGCGAGCTATTACCTTTGCTTTCTTCCTGGAAAGGAGGTCATTGCTACTTTATAATAAACATAAGAGGCGTCACAACACAAAATATTAGAATCCCTCTATTGCGCTTAAATTTAGATTTTCTCTAAACTTTGATTCCTGGAAAAGGTTGGGATTGGTTAATTATTTTGAACACTGACGAAACCGGGTTCTGTAGAGGTTAGTAAGTGTAATGTGAGACATACTCAATTACAGTAAATTAATTTTGTTTCGACAAAATATTTACGCTAATGGAGTTGTTCAGCGAATTTGTTTTGTTACTCAAACTTTGTCCGGAAGAAAATAATGACTTTCAGTTTAACAACAGACCTGCTAAATTGCTACTTTTTTCTACTTCTTCCCTTTGACGTAAATTGTATTTAAAACTGTAAATATTTTTATATTAAAACGCTAATTTTCATGGAAACTGTAAATATTTACGGAACTGTATTAGCTAATGTGGAAATCTAATATAGCTAAGACATTTTTTATTCAGAGACAACTACAATAACTTACCACACTGTCAACTGCCTGCAATTCCTTTAAAATGTAGATAATTATTTTCCTAATGTTTAAAAAAATTTAATTTCCAAACGCCATATGATGGAAGTATGCTTAACTAACTGGTCTTTTATCATTCTGATTTCGTCCAATTCAAACGAAACTGTATTACAAACAAAATGGAATTAGTAGACTTATTATAATAAATCGAAATTAAATTGTCTCTCAACCGTAAGCAAATAGAATGGAATTAAATAATATCTAGCTAGGTTTTTATCTCCTTCACTATTTTTCAATTTGTGCAAAGTAATAAGTTCACCAACACATAATTTGTAAAAAATCCGAGAACTATAAACTAGTCATAAAGTTTTAAATTCTATTACACTTCAATCAGGTCCAACTACCTAACCATGTGATCACTTTGTTATCTAGACAAATTGTGATTACTCTATATTTACTACCTATTGAAGGTTCGGCTTTCGGATCAGCTTCAGATTTTATTTAAATCGTAGTTATGGCTGTCTAATATCATACAACTTCTACAAATATTCCGTCGAAATATATACAGTTTAATTGAAATTCGCAACTTTTATAATTTTGTTATTTGTTGGGTTTTCTCCTATTATTTATATCTTAAAGACACTGCCTGACCATCATCTAGAGAACAGAATTTTTGAAAAAACTCATAATGTAAATGTATATGAGGAAACCCCAGTTTTCATGATAGTAACATACAAAAAAATAACGTACTGCAGCGTAAAATTAGCCTTCTGCAATGGGATGATTAACAAAATTAATTAGGCCTAATGGAAAATAGTATTTAACAGTAATAAAGACAAAGTACCCAAAAAATTGGTTAATTAAAGGTATAATAAGAGAGTGTTAATAGTAATTAGGTAAAAAAGTATATTTGTATAGGTATTAATAATTTTAATTTGTATTTATTGTAAATCCAAAGCCTAACCAATATTAATAGTAATAGAAAGAAATGCTGAGATAATGTTGGATTCTGATAACCCCCTTTTGGTTTCTACTAAATTTTTTCACATGGTTTAACATGAATACAAACCATAGCATAAATTTGCATAAATAAAATAAAATTTTATCATTTACTTTTCCTTAAATTTTTTGTTTTGTTTCATTTATTTATTTTTATGTATTAATTATTTATTTCTGAAAATTTGGTAATCTATGAATTTTTACTTTATCTAACAATTTCTGTAATTATTTATATGATTACATTTTTTATTCTCTCATTTTTGAGCCTTTTTGTCCCCAAGAATGGGTTTAAAATTGCCTTGTCTACTTTAATTTATTAATTTTAAATTTGATTTAGCTAATTATTGCTTATTATTATTACTGTTAGAACCATCACTGATGATGATGACTTGGTCATCGAAACGCGTTTGAATTATTAAACGTTTTTATGAGAAACTGTGTTCTGTTTTTATTTATATATATTTACAATTAACTATCGACTTTTTTTACCATTATGAGATTTGAATATTTACCTATTGACTCTAATATATTAAATTTCCCCTGAATTTACTTTTATAATTTTTTTTGTATGTATCCTAATTTTAAAATGGAATTTTTCCTAATACAATAAACTTGATTATCTTTTACTTACAGATATCAGATGATTTTCTTCCTTCCTTCCAGGGAATTTTCTTTGGTACGATGTCCTGGTTGATCCTCTCCTTCCCTGCCGTCCTTCCCTGCCGTCCCAACCATCACTGATGATGATGACTTGGTCATCGAAACGCGTTTGAATTATTAAACGTTTTTATGAGAAACTGTGTTCTGTTTTTATTTATATAGTGTTATTTCTCATAAGTCCAGTTCAAGTTTAAGTTTTATTTAATTGTAAATATGTCTATATAAATTGTTTCACATTCATTGCATATTGTTTTGTTTAAAAATTCGTCGTTGCAAAAGTAATATGAAAAAATTTATTTGAACATATCATATTCTTTCATTATAAAAATTAGTAAAATCATACCTGAAATTACCCAATTCTCAAGAATAAATTTAATAAATAAGGTGAAACTAATTCTTGAGTGTGACAATTTAGCTCCAAAAATAACGACCACGAGATTGGAGTCAGACTAGAGCTAGCATTCAAATACAAAGTGTATAAATTAATTAATCAAGTTTTAAGAACAGGAAAGTTAGTATATTTCCTATTCTTGTCACCACCACTACTTCACAATCAGTATATAGGGCAAATACTTCGTACAAGTTTATTTAATAGAATTTCTGTAGGAAAATTTATTGAAAATAAATTAAATACAATTTGAAAAGCTTCAGGGGTTGTGCAACAAGCAAAAGCTTGGGCAAGTGGCGCAAGTACCAAACATTCAATTAATAAATAAACAAAAACAATCAACGGCATGGGAAGACCGGGGGGGGGGGGGGGGGGTTGCAATACGTAGTCGCTAGCCTGTACCAGCGTCAATAAGAGAGTGGCCAAAGCCATCCGCACTTCCTCCCCGATTTTCAGATTGACCATTTACGATAATCAAACATTAACTTACGTTTCTTATTCAGTAAGAATATTTAGGGGTAAAAATCATATCGTTTGTTTGGCCATTTTTGATAGATTTTGGAAAATTTTGTCAAATGTTTTCTGGAATAATTTTGATAATTATAGGCTTTACATTTTCATAAATAATGCTACAATTGAAAAAATCAAATTTTATATCTAAATCAGTAAATCAAGATAACTTTTTGATAACTAAGATAAACCAGTTAAAAGGTTTTGAACATTTCTTTTTAAACAAAGTTGTAAATTTAACATCAGTTATAATCGAAGTTAGGTTTTGTGTTGATAACTAACAGTTGCTTTAAATTTTGATTATTATTACTACTATATTATTCCTATTACTACTACATAATAATTAGGAATTTCCGTTTCTAAGTGCGCATTATTAACAACTCTTTACCTGCATTCTAACCTAGTAAGTGATTTAGGCATATCAATTAAAACATTCATATGGATCAGCTTCAAGCTGGAATTAGTAAGCTTAAGCTTCTATATTTTTGTATTAGCTAGTTATCGTTAACACATAGAATATTCTATGTTTTGTAAATTAATCAAAACAAAATATATCTACTTTATGCTTTTACTTCATGTGAATAATTTAATTATGATTATTAACGTATCCATTTTTAGTAACTAAGAATAGGCCAACTAAATAAGTATTTGAGTAGAGCTAACATAACTCTCCAATATTTAGTATGTAAACATTTTAACGATTATTATTTAATACATATGTACTATTATTATTTGGTGCTCACTATTCAATGTTCTATCGATTTTTGGGTGAAAAAATCAAAAGTTTTACTAACGATTTATGATCGCTCTAAAACACCTTAGTATACGTTTATAAATATATTTATACATTTTGTAACTGTCTCACAATAAGGGTATACAATTTGAGGATGTTTATTAAACAAATATGCATTTTTGGGTTGAAAAAATAAATACCTTATAAATTTTTTAGGATCGCTGTAAAAAAGCTTGTTTTATAGAACAGCATGTTTACAGATGTATCTAAAGTTAAACTGTCTAATAATAGTACCGTACAAATAATAATAATCTATATATTGCAACGACGCACGAGTTGCACGACGCTGGGGGAGGAAGTTTGTTTTCCTTTTGTCCCCACGTTGCGACGTCAACCCTGCAACGACAGACCTTTTTTATGACGTTCGGGAGCCACCTCTGCAATGTAGCCCCGACGCTTGTCTGTCTGTAGGATTTCCCTACTTTGTTACAGAATAAAGAGATTATATCACCTACTGGAAGTTTAAGGCAAATTAATTTTAATAGCCTAGGTGATATAACTCTGGTTAAGATAACTATGCCTATAGTCACCTTAAATAAAAATATTTTATTAAATTCCTTCCAGTTATTCAAGTTACCATTAACTTTAAATTTGCTCAGCTCAGTAATTAATATTATATTTATTTGACAATCTCTGAGGAGTGAGAACAGTGGAACTTTACCTAGAATAATTAAATTATTTGTGCTTTGTGAAATTTCGTTGGAAATGCCAACTTTGCGTTTCCGCCCTTCAATATTGATCATACACTGAAAACAACTTATCATATAGGATACTTAGATAATAGGAATTTCTTGAACAAGGTAAATTATTTATATTAATTGAAATCAAAAGAAAATTTATTCAATAAAAAACTCAAAATACTCTGTGGTTCTTTCCACTACAAAAACATAAATTTTAAACTAAATTTACTATTTACATAAATTTTAACTCTTTTAGGTAGAACCATTTATTATTCATTTATACTTAATTATTCCTTCCTTTTTAATATTTATTATTTAATTATTTAATTATGAAAATGATTTTATATATTTAATTTACAAGATTAATAATTTTATATTTTGAAAAACCTAATTTTTTATCTCAACCCAGTATCAATAATTATTTAAATTTAACTCAGGCAATATTTTAATAAGGGATATCGTAACTTTTCTGACAGACCTTTTATTACTGCGACCCTGGACTCTGAACACCTTTCCCAAGAATGTTGATTGAAATACAGCTTCCCTGAAGTCCGGTTATCGTTGGTGCGGTTGAACGTCTCTCGTGGTCTCAGCTTTTGCCTGGTTTGACTTTCCCTGATGTCTTCTAACGTTTTCCCTGATTTGGTTTAACGCCTTCCCTGATTTGGTTTCCGCTTCTTATTCCAGTAGTCCTTCAAAGTCCATGTGTGGTTCCAGTTATTGTCATTACATCAGTCCTGTGATTCTTGTAGACTACGTCATTTATAGTTTTTTTTGACGCGCCCGCTATATAATTAACTATAGCGTAATTCACTCAAACTGTCCAATCGTTTTTTCACTGTCTGTAATACTAACTGATTTTACACTGTCTTTGTTCATTTAACTCGTATTTACGTTTGATTAAATCTTAATGAAAACTGTTACTTGAAATATTATATCGCATAATATTATAATTAATTAAAATGTTCACTGTTTGATTGACACATATCTTACTGCTGTCTTTATAAAACACTGCTTCTAAGTACGTTACTATAACATCGCAGATCCTTCTAACAACGTCGATCTAAAGAAAAAACTCAAAGAGTGAGAGAGCGATTCCAGATTTAGAGAGAGCGATAGATCGTGATAGATCGTTAGATACGCGGCTCCCGCTGTACTCCGCTTATATAGCCTCCTTTGCCGCCTTCCGAGTACCAACTGCCTTTCTTATTTTTCTATTCCTTGTTCGATATCTTGCCATGCAACTTGCATTGATTTCTTTAAGTTTTAGGTTGGTACTACCCCCACTAACTTCTTCATTAGGCCTTGCCATCAGCTAATCTAGATCTCCCCTCCTAACATTTTCTCCTATTGTCTTACGTATTTTCCTCGTAGTTTTCCTTTAACTGCTTTTATGAACTTGCGGTTTTCGTAATCGTATTCCTGATACATTTTCCTTTCTTCTCAAACTTGAGTGATGGTCGTACTACGTTTGGTTCGCTTATGGCGCTGCCTCGCGTATTCCGCGGTTTTTCCTCACGAAAACTTTTCTGGTTTTGAAGGAAAATCCTTTTTCTTTTTTCTTCTATGTTGGTTATTATTTTATGATATATTAGCCAAAATTTCCATTCTGTCCGAAGATTTTTCTTCTGTTTTTGGGACTTGCAAAATTTGCCAAATTTACCATTTACTTTTGAATTTGAATTTTAACTTTAACATTGATACTTTCGATTGAGATTTACAATTTTATACCCTTACTACTTTCTTAACTCTAGGTTATTATTTTTACCACCTTTTTCATTCTATTTTTAGCAAAATATAGGTATGAACTTTCTCACCTATTATTTTAATTAATTACCAATTTATAAACTTTTTATCTTATAAAACTTTTACTTCTTTACAACTTGTTTACTTTTTCATTTTCCCTTTTTCATTTTTTATGGTGCTTTTTCACCTTCAAACTTTAACAATTATCTCTAACTTTTAAAATACCAAAAATTCCTTAATTTGTTATTTAACATTTTTTATTCAATTTTACTTACGCTTTTCAAAAATATCTTTTTCATTTAATTTTGATGAAATTTGAGAATTTCCCATAACTTTAACTCTTTATAACTTTAACATTTTTTATTTTACAAAATTGTGACTTCCATGAATAATGTTTCCACCTCCCGTGTTTCACATTTACCCATAAAATTCATCAATTTTATACTTTTTTTTAACACCTTATTCCTGTATAAAAATAACTAATTTTTCTAAGTCTTTCAGGCAACTTGGAACAAGTTCCTGGACAAAAGTCCATCTCTGTTGACACAGTACAGTTGGCCGGGACTTGTCGTATTCTAATCTAGTTAAGTATAGGGTGTACCTCAACTTCTGCTATGAAATCTTGATTTTTGCAGTTTTACAACAAAACTCAATTTTTCACGCATTGCATAAGGTTTATCCGTTGCAAACTCCCGCTCTTAAAGATGAGTTATTCTCACAGAAAGAATAAGGAATCAAAACTCTTTTTTCCTTACCCTCTTATCTTTTTTGGTTCTACCTGTACATAGTTTACTTACTCTAACATACCATAAATTCATTTTAATTACATTTATCTCGAAGTCTTCCTGAAATTTTACATATTTTTATATACACATCAATTTTCATATTTCACCTACGTTTCAATATTTCTAACTTACTTCATTTGGAAGTATCGATTTCCTGTAAACTTATATACATTTTATTACAATTACAATTTTTTATTACCCTTGGTTTCTCGCTTTGAGAGTTCGTCCACTGAAAACATACATTTTATAATAACATCTTCTCCCTTTTTGGAGTAATCGTCCACTGAAATACATTAATCACAATTTTTTGTTTTATATTGTCAATTTTTGTCTTTTGGGGACTTAAAACACTTGCCTGGTTACCCTATATTTACAATTATATCAAAATATACTGGGTTGACTAACCTAACATATACTACTAACTTTGATCATCATTATTTTTCGCGTATTATCTTACTTTAACAATTTTATTTTATTTTTACCTTCATTAGCCTACGAATATTCCTTTTATCTCTCCATTGCTTTCTTACTTACTTCTTTGGCTGGTCAGACCAAACTTTATTTACCCTTTTACTTTTTAAATTTCTTTTACTACTATTTCTTCAGTACATCCGCTTACTTTCCCATTTTCTTCACCTTTACTTGGTTTTTTAGAAAATTTTAATAACTTATTGCCTACTCTTTTTTCAGCTCATCCGCAAAATTGTTGCCTCCTAACATACAACACTCCTCTACCTTCGTTTTTCACGTTTGCTTCTTGCAAACAACGCGTAAGCCCCTAAACTCGCTTACTCCGAATAGCAACCACCTTTCTTTTGTCTTAAGATGTCATTAGACGTTTTACCTGTTGCTTCTATACTAACAACAATCATTCATAAATTTGTTTCAGTGCCCCTTCCTTTCAGGTCACCCTGTATCTCACTCTACATCTGTCATTTACAAAATACATTTACATTGTTTATTTTCGTCACAGCTGATAACCGACCTTGGTTGCATTACCTCCATTCATTGCTATAGGCCTAAGTACAACGACCCTTCGACTCAATCAGCTGTGTTTGATTTCAGCCAATTTGCTTCCCCATTCCATTTCCGTCCTTTCACTGCTACACTTTATCAATGAACTTTGTATTAGGCCTATGCCTTTCTCATAGCCTCGTTTATCGTTCTAATAAATTCAATGCACTACTGTACTCTGTATATTTACAAATGAAACTATTCCTAAACTACTATTTACATCTGACAATGATTTCTATCTACAACTCTTTCTATTATTGTATATACGGCCTTAGGTCGCGTACATCATATTTCCCTTTTATTCTTCCTGTCCGTATGTCTGCAAGTACATATGTTTTTCTTCCCCTCCTTTCAACAATTCTATATGGACCTACATATAACCTATTTTGCTCTTTCGCAGATATCGCAGCGTTTTATGACTTCTAAAATCTTTGCTAGCATGTTTTTTATATACCATTTTCTTTTTATCATATTGAAAATTTTGTTTCGGCCTATATGCCCATATGTCTCATGTATACCCTGCACAAATCTTTCTATTACTTCCTCTGGTACTATTATTCTTGTTTTATTGTTTATTGTGGAACATAACACATTGTCTCTTATTATAAAATTTTGATAATTTTCTATATTATTTATTTTCTCACGGCATTCTAAATTTCTAATTTGGTAGTCCCCAAAATTTACAAATAACTCTCTTAAATTTGGCTTTATCCTTATTTCTTGTATTTTTAATTTGCATTTATCTTCCACTCCCGTACAGTTCCCATACATCCTACTTGCCACATCGCATGGTACATTTTCCTTTCCTGTACAGTGTTGCACATTTGGGTTATACTCTTGTATACCGAGTATCCATCTTCTCATTCTGCTGTTTTGGAACTTACATGATGTTAGGAATTTCAGTGCCATATTATCGGTAATTATATTTAGCGGAGCTCCTATTACTAACGGACGAAACTTCTGCAAGCCATACACAATCGCCAACAACTCCAACTCGCAGATTGTATAATGTTTCTCGTACGGTTTTAACGTTCGGCTTACAAAACCTATTATTTGTTTTGCACCATTCCTGTCTAGCTGATATAATTGACAAGCTATAGCACCTGTGCTTGCGTCTGTCTGCAGATAGGTCTCCCTTCCTTCTTCCGGATGTGCTATAACCACCGCTTCTATAAACAACCTCTTAACATCTTGAAACGCTTTTTTCATTTCGTCGTCCCATATCCATTTTTGTCCCTTTCTTAACAACTTATACAGTGGTCTTGTTGCTCCTGCATATTTTTCTGTGAATCTCGAATAATAATTAACAAACCCCAGAAACGATTGTAGCTGTTTTACTGTACGTGGTTCTGGAAAATCTCTTATGGTTGTTAATTTTTCCGGATCAGTGCTAACTCCTTCTGGTGTGAATATAAAACCCAAAAACTTTACTACTTCCTGACAGAAAACTGTCTTCTTAGGATTTATGGTTAAACCTCCTTCCTTGAATTTCTGAAATATTTGTTCTAGATGCTGTATATGTTCTTCGAACGTCTCAGACAAACATAGCAAATCGTCGACATAATTTAACGTAAACTCTTCTATTTCCTTACCTAACGTAATATCTACAGTTCGTATCAAGGCAGATAAAGAGTTCTGAAGGCCGTACGGTACCACTTTAAAATTATAAACTTTGTTATCAAACAAAAATCCTGTGTATTTTCTTGATTCTGGTTTGAGCGGTATTTGCCAGAAACTCGAAGTTAAATCAATTTTACTTATGTATTTTTTCCGCCGTCCTTTCCTTAAGATATCATCTATAGGCGGTGCACTTTCAAAATCTGGAGTTATAATTTTGTTTAGTTTCCTGGCATCCATACACAATCGTATCGATCCATCCGGCTTCACAACAGTCACCATTGGGTTTATATAAGGTGTCCTAGATCGCTCTCTAATATTGTTTTCCAGCATCTGGTCCAGTTCCTCCCTAACTTTTTTTCTATAATTCATTGGGATGGGGTAATTTCTATTTACAAAAGTTTCAGTTTTTTCCAACTTTAATTCATGTTCATATAATTTTGATAAGCCAGGCCGTTCTGAAAATATCGACTTATATTTCTCAATTAACTCCTGTAAAATCCCCTCTTCCGTTGTATTAAGTATCGTAGCATGACCTTTTGAATCGCCGGGTTTAATTTGTTTACATCCTATCAGCTGTGTTTGCGTAGTCGCTCGACATCGGCCTTGGTACGGTCTAGTATTACTTTCCCTTTCCATTTTTGCTAGACACTCTGTCTCCGAGATTAGGCCTACACTTGCTTTTATCTTCGTATGCTTTCTAACAAACGCACCTTCTTTACCGTTAGTATTTCTTATAGAATCCGAATTGCTTTTAAAACGAGTTTTAGTTGACTTGTTCCTTCGGCCTAAATCGCTATGGTTTTTACGCATCTCATTATAATCAGTGTTTGAATGATTTGCATAATTTTTATATATTCGTTTGATACTATTTTTAATTGGATTATTTCGCGTGGTGTAACAGTGCTTTAGTGAAGTTTTTGTTTGGACTATGCTTTGACTACAACTTATTTTTGGATTACGGTTAACAACGTTATAACTACTCCCCCTTATATCAAATTTTATTTTATTTTTATTCTTACGCGCTTTTTCATCCCTGGTTTCCTTTGTGAACCTTCTGGCGATGAACTTCTTTCTTTCCTTTTCCCTTAATCTCCATTGAAGTGAATTTCTCTCATTCTTCAACCCTTCTACGCCTCCTAACGTTTTAACCCTACATCCTGTTGTTTTCCCGTCTTGCTGCGCCATTTTACTTCCTGCTTTTGTTTCTCCCGCTACTTGATTTAATCCGTTTAAGCTAATTAACCCCTTCGCGTTCTCTACACTTTTGGTTACGTTAATTGCTTGTTTATTATTGATAAGGTTCCCTTCACTTTTATCATTTAATTTAATTGATTTTTTAATCTGCTTATTTATTTGATTTTCACACCTTAACTTTAAACACTTCCCTTTAATTTGACTTATTGCCGTTTGTTTATTTATAAATGGTAACTCATATATTATTCCTTCGTATGACCACCTTATAAATCTTTTTTCCATATTTATTTTCGCCTGCATTTCATACAATGCATCACACCCTATAAGTATTCTGGATTTTAACCCTTTCACTATTAATAATTTTAAATCCATTTCTTTGTTTTGAACTTTATATTTTAACATAATTTGGCGGTGTACTTTTTGAACTTTACCTTTAAGCGCTCCAATTATTTCTACGTTTGCTACTGGAAGTTCCATTATTGGTATTCCTTCCGCTTTCAGCTGCTCGTAATAATCCTGTTGCATAACTGTTATTTCAGATCCAGTGTCTATTTCCATAATAGCCTGTAAATGACCAATTTCCACTAATATCGCCGGGATTTCCTCTATTGGTTTATCTTTAATAATTTCCTCCCCTTCATTATCTAACAAATCCTCGCGAATATTATAGTGTATATTACTTAAGGGTTTCTGTACACATACTGCCGTTTCATTTTTAATTACCGTGTTTTCCGGTTTTTTAATTAACTCCCTCTTAATTATTTTTTCGCCCCTTCTATTTACTTTATTTATTTGATTTCTAGTTATATCATCAGCCCTAAAACTCCGAAGCCTATTTTTCAGAACCTCCTTTCCTAGTTTCCCTGTTTCGGCTTTGAATTAGGATTTTGATTTGATGGACCGGGTCTTGGGTTATTAGGGTGTACGGTATTTCTTGGGTTTTGCGAATAGGATTGCAGGTTAGGTTTCGGATAGGGTTGGGGGTTTTGCCTGTTATTATTATTATTATTCGGCGTTCCTGTAGGCCTATTTCCCCTACGCGCTTCCTCCATCATATCTATATTATTTAGAAATTGTATGGCTTCTCTAACCGTCTCACTATGCTTTCCCATTGCCGCTAACCTAATCTGGTCATTAAAATGCTGGAATATAGTAAACACTAAATATCCCTCCGGAATCGGTGGATCTAAATCTCTAGCCTTGTTTACTAATTTACAAAAATAATCTGCTCGCGTAAGATTACTATTATCATTATACCTCCCATATTCTATTTTATTTCTTATTAATTTTTGCTTCTGTAACGACCAATAATTTTTCAAAAAACATTCTTTAAACCCTGTGTACCCTATATTTTCTGTTTGCATAACTTGCCACCATTCTAATGCACTACCCCTTAATTGTCGCACTGCAAACTTTAACTTTTCTTGATCGCTAAAAAATGGATTAGTTTCCTCGATCAAATTTTCTACCTCCCTTATAAATTGCTGAGGGCGTTCGTGTGGATTTCCCCAAAATTCTATTTTTTTACACTCCCCCTCATATCTCGGCATTACCAGG